>CM056587.1:13933166-14140666 GCA_029721435.1 Gymnothorax reevesii | reverse complement strand
CTCCCAATTACCCCACAGAGCAGTTTATTTACACAGTTTATTCACTGCTCCCAGCCTCCCTGATCTGATCTGCTGATTTGCATTGGAAGATGAAAGCAGAGCCCCAGCAGCCTGAAGACTTGAGTGCAACTCGAGATTGTTAAATCCTCCAGTTAGAGACCCAAGTCGTGAGCGTGCGCATCGTGTGGGACAGTGACTTTATCTCATTTGCTTATTCCCTTCCACTATTTTCCACATTTAGTATCACCACACTTAAAGTGTTGCATGCCTACAGATTTATTGGGTCAGATTCCTTATCCACACATCTATATATATGCTGTATAGTATCCATATGACACCTTTATGGTCTCTGCAGTGGGAGATATAAAGCATTCTTTCTAACTGCTTTAGCCGGGAATCCCGTGGAGATAAAAAAAAGTGGTTGTCTCAGGCCAGCCGCTTGTCTAATCTCTTTGATATGGAGAAACAAGGCTTCATCTTAACAAAGCACACGAGCGAGGATTCAGAGATAGCTCACAGCCCTGTGCCTGAAGTGTCGTTCCCTCGCCTGCTGTAAATAAACCTCAGCTCTCCTAAGGGAAGTCGTCAGCGTGTTCTTAATTCAATTCCACAACAAAGGGAGAATTAGTCCTGAAACCTCTAGTGTGAATTACGCTCAAAGAGACGTAAATATCTGTGTGAAAGTGCTGTTGTAACTGATTGGATTGATTACCGAATCTCCAGGTTTCCTTCAGGTGAATACATTTAAGCGCATTTAAATTAATTCCGTTCTCTGAGATGTGATTCGAGTATTATTATCCGGCGATAATTGCTTAGCGGCAGCAATCAGAATGACGACGTTGAGCGGAACCCTGATCAAACGCATTTTTAATTTGTTTTTCCGTGTGCTGTTTACTCCTTCGCTGTACAGGCGAATAGCGCAGCTGGTAACAGTGATAAAATAATCACTCAGAAATGACCCTGTCGCGATATCCAACGCCCTCTCACGCAGGGTTTTGTAAAGTACGCACCATAATGTTCGGGATAAAGACACTTTTTGTCCTTTTCAGGGTCTTTACTCCATAGTTTTGCATTCGCAATGAAACAATTCATGTTTCGTGACAGGGCCATCCTAAGATTTCATTATCTCTTAGAGAGCTGAAATATATTTTTATATATTTATACATAATTAAATCATCTTATGCCATTGAAAACCTAGCATGTGGCGACTTCTTTAAAAAAAGCTCCCACGGAGCGCCCCGGTGGCTCATCGTGTTTAGCGCGCGCACCATAAAGGCTGTGTCCTTCTCGCAGCGACCCAGGTTCAACTATAACTTGGTTCACTTGCCGCATGTCTTCTCCACTGTATATCTTTCAAATAAAAGAAAAAAAAACTTTAAAAAGAGCTCCCGCAGGGGAGATCCTTTATACAAGCCGCCACATGATAGGTTTTCAACAGCTTTGAATTTCAGATCTTACATCATTGAGCTACCCTATTTGTATTTAGCGCTGTAAGGGTTAACCCTTTCACAGCTATTGTAACAGCGCAGTTAACCTTTATCCACCATCCATCAGTTTACCATAATAAGAGCCCTGCTGATGTGTATCTCTTTTACAAGATTAAAGAGAGTGTCTTTACTGTCAGCATCATGGACTGCACCACAGAGCCCATCTTACGCTTCTCCTTTGAAGTGCTGCAGATCCAGCTCTCAAAGCGAACGGAAAATTTAACTGAATACAAAGGAAATGTTGTCTCGCTTTTCTGGAGCTTTCACATTAGGATCTAGTGGCGCCCCATGTGACATGACAAAGCACATTCATGAAAATCACATAAACACTGTAGGGGATAAAAGGTACTATTTTGATCATCGTAGATAAAAGTTGTTTATTTCTCAGATCAGCAGGTAGAAATATGTAGCTTCTGCTGTGGATTCAGCTGAGCCAATTTCAAAGCTCGACCTCCCCAGAAGTATGATTTTTTTGTACTTATCAGGGGTTTGGATGTAGTCTAGACACGTTAATCAGACTGAATTTCCTAAAACCTGCACCCTCCCTCTAAATATCCCTGCGAGCATAATTGAGTTGCGTGTCTCAATAATAACCTTGCGTCTCCCTCCAGGTCACTACTTTGTATTAATGGCGTTGCCTATTAGTTGGTACGTGTTACTGCCTAAAATCGCCCATCTAAATGAGAAGTGGAACTTTACAATCTGAGCAGCAGGCATGATCAGTTTTCAGTGTTTGAGACTTTAGTGATGTTGACAAGCACCAAGAACCTGACGACAATCAATGACTGCTGATATGTGGCTATGGCTTTTATATCATTGTAATGTAACTTGGTGTATCAGTAGTGTGGGGTCACTCACAGTGTGTCTATTGGCAGTTAAATGTTGTCCCTGTTCTTTCGTCTGCCTGTCCCCATTTGTTTACTCTGTTCTGCCATCATATCCCTCCCCTCCCCTCTTCATTTCTCCTGGTCTAACCTCAGGCAGTTGGGTTCCCCAATTTTGGAGCCACATTCTACCAGAGGTTTTTTCTTCTTGGGAGATTTTCCTTGCCACTGTCGTCTTTGGCTCGCTCCTTCGGGTTTCAGACCCTGTTCTCAGTGAAGAACTTTGGGTCAACATCACTGATGAAAAGTGCTATAAAATTTAATTTAACTATTCACAGAAACATTTTGGCCCAGATTATAGTGGCTATAACAGAGTTAGGTAGTTCTTAAGAAAGCCAGTTCACTGATCATTTTTATCTGAAGTGATGGATGTTTTCCAGGATCCATCAAAGCCCTGCTTTGCTCAGTCTGGTCGCGTTAGCCTCGGAGATGGACATGTTCCAAAAGCCTTTGGAATATTTCTTAAATGGGAATATATCAAATGCCAAGTGCAGTTTGCTTAACGTTTTAAGGCCGCTAGTTAAACAGCAGTGCGCTTTTACAGGGTGTCACAGCAGGATTCTAAATAAATTACTCTGCACTGTATCTTTGACTGCCTGCTCTCACTCATATTACAGATTTAACAGCCAGAAAGAATTTGTCTGTGAGGCTGCTGGGCAGTTGTGTGTATGAGGAGTGATATCTGTGTGTGAGCAAGTGTGTATTAATAGGTGCGTATTTGTGTGTGCGCATGTGTGTGAGAGAGAGAGAGTGTGTGCGTGTTTGTGTGTGTGTGTGTGTAAATTAGTGGTCAAGGACATGTACTGTATGTAGTACTTAATGTTTCTCTCTTCTTCCCTTTGTTTCTCTCTCACAACATATTTTAATTCTCCTAAAAATGCTTTAATTGCCCGTTTTGAAGTGTCCTGCTGAAGTATCAGGCAGAGGCAGTCAGGGTGGAGCTATTTACAGCCACTTCTGCTGTTCTGATCTTCACTATCAACCAAAAGAAGGGCATTATATCCTAGAATAATTCAACTAGCCCCCAGTGTGCCTGGAATCTGCAACATACATGTACATTCCGGAGCAGCTTTCTGAGAGACATGATCTAGAGCGTCCCTCTGAGGAATGTGTTTTAGAGTGGCTGTAAGGGGACATGAGTTCCAGAGTGGGCTTATGAGAGAGGGGTTCCAGAGTGACCCTCTGAGACGCGTATCCCGAAGTGGCCCTCTGTGAGACATGTTCTGGAGAGGCCCTGTGAGAGTAGTGTTCTCAAGTGGCCCTTTGGGGTCATACATTTTTGTTTTGGAACGGTGTTTTAAAATGAGAACGATTTCCGTCTACACGTACGCTTTACCGCCGTTTCAGGAATAATCTCCATCCATACTATTACTTCTGTGATATTACGCATATCGCATGACCATTCATTCGCTGGTTTTCAAGGCTGGTAGTCAAGGCTATGGTTGCTGGCTTGTTTTCTTCCTTGAAATTGTCACATAAGAGAGGCAAGACGCCTCGGGGAAGGATACGTCTTGACTGATAACTAAGACCCAATCCATCTGCGAATGTGGGTGACTGCGTCGTTGTTTTCAAAGTTCTCTGTTTCTGCCCGTTCACACTACAGCACAGTTTTAAAACGAAAATGGGGTCTGCAGCGTTTTGAAAGGCCTTCGTTTCGTTTGTTCCTGCAGAAATGTGTATGTGTATGCAGAAATGTAGCAAAAGTTGTGTGTTTTAAAATGTAAACATTAGTGTGGACGTGTTCGCGAGTAGCTGTTGAAGTGAGGTATGCTGGAATGGCCCTCTAATTCATAGGGTGTGTAAAATGGCTTCTCCGTGTTGTACAGACTGCTGTGGTGCTCTGAGCTCTGAACTCTGTTGAGAGTGATGGTCTGTTTCTAACCGCCTAGGTTTATGACTTCACAAGCCTCCACAAGACTGAGCCTGAGCCGCTCAGTGCAGCCTGATGAGGAGTTTCATCCTCAGATTAGTTTAGAGGTGAATTGCTGCACTTTGATTGGTGGTAATCCATCTGGGCCACTGTTGTTAATTACACCTGCACTCTTAATTAAGCTGCTTTGTCTTCTCAATGAGTCGCTGCTCTGCTGAGCTGTCCCACATGCAAAGCACTAATCTCCCAGACAGCACTGTTTAGGGTCAGGGTGTGTGTCCTCTGTGTGTGTGTGTGTGTGTTTAAAGGACAGAGCCATTCTGTGCTTGTACATGTGTGTGTGGTGGTTTCTGAGTATATGCATACATGTGTAAGACTTTTCCCCTCTTTCTTGGATGCTTGTAGTAATAGCAGTTTGGTTGTTTGGTTGAAATGTGAATTTTAAAGAAACAGGTAAAGATGTGCTGAGGCATAGAAAAGGTATGTTGAGGGTACAGAGAGGAGAGAAAAAAGGGTGTGAAGGTTTGTGCTCCTGTGGTCTCACTGGTGTAAAAGTCGGTGCTCCTGTAGTTGCTCTAGCGCGAATGTCTCTGTTCCTGTGGTCATTCTGCTGTAATGGTCTGTGCTCCTGTTGTCTCTCTGGTGTAAAGGTTAGTGCTCCCATGGTCTCTCTGATGTAAGGTTTACATTAGGGATGCACCGAAATGAAAATTTTTGGCCAAAACCAAAAATGAGAAACGCTCGGCCAAAAACCGAAGCACCGAAAGAAATGATGCCAGTTTTTAGTACCATCGCATTTATGGCTATGACTGTGTACTAACCTAACAAAAGTCAAGGCATTGCAATTGCATTAATTAATATTAATGCTTCAAAGAATAAATCAATCACAAAATTGAGAAAATATTTATTTAGCGCTGTCATTCCAACAAAGCACAATATAAAATAAAATTAAATGATAAATAAAATGTTTAACTTGGCCCCACTCATGAATTGCCTACAGGCCTATAACTGACTGGCCTATTACTGGCTGCTGAAAAATTGTAAAATATGTTACGTGACAACACAGCAGCCCACTGATTGGTCAGAGAGAATCAGCTGCGAATGACAACTCGCTTCCGCATTATCGCTAAGAAGCTGGTTTCACTTGCCATCATTGAAATAGGTCTTCTAATTATGTTTTTGAAACGATTGTTGTTTTAGGCGGCTTGATAAATATACTGTGCATTGCCTTACCTTTCAAACAAGGTTGGGTTTGTTCACCGAAGCTGCTGCATTTAAAGGTCTCTTGTGTTGTAAAGGTCTATGGCCCTGTGGTTTAAGTGGTGTAAAGGTCTGTGCTCCTAGTTGATCTGGTGTAGAGGTCTATGCTACTGTTGTCTTACTGGTGTTAAGGTTTGCACTCAGTGGTTTCTCTGGTGTAAAAGTCTGTACTCCTTTTATTATTTATTATGTAAAGGCCTGTGCTCCTGTGGTCTCTGTGTTGTAAAGGTTTGTGCTCCTGTTGTCACTCTGTTGTAAAGGTTTGTGCTCCTGTGGTCTATCTTGTGTAAAGGTTTGTGTTCCTCTGGTCTCTCTTGTGTAAAGGTTTGTGCTCCTGTGATCTATCTTATGTAAAGGATTGTGTTCCTGTGGTCTCTCTGTTGTAAAGTTTTGTGCTCCTGTGCTCTCTCTGTTGAAAAGTTTTGTGCTCCTGTGGTCTCTCTGTTGTAAAGTTTTGTGCTCCTGTGGTCTCTCAGTTGTAAAGTTTTGTGCTCCTGTGGTCTCTCAGTTGTAAAGTTTTGTGCTCCTGTGGTCTCTCTTGTGTAAAGGTTTGTGTTCCTGTGGTCTATCTTATGTAAAGAATTGTATTTCTGTGGTCTCTCTGTTGTAAAGGTTTGTGCTCCTGTAGTCTTTCTGTTGCAAAGGTTTGTGTTCCTGTGGTCTCTCTTGTGTAAAGGTTTGTGCTCCTCTGGTCTTTCTGTTGTATAGGTTTGTGTTCCTGTGGTCCCTCTTGTGTAAAGAATTTTATTCCTGTGGTCTCTCTGTTGTAAAGGTTTGTGTTCCTGTGGTCTCTCTTGTGTAAAGGTTTGTGTTCCTTTGGTCTCTCTTGTGTAAAGGTTTGTACTCCTGTGATCTATCTTATGTAAAGGATTGTATGCCTGCGGTCTCTCTTGTGTAAAGGATTGTGTCCCTGTGGTCTCTCTTGTGTAAAGGTTTGTGTTACGTTTGGTCTCTCTTGTGTACAGGATTGTGTTTCTTTGGCCTCTCTGTTGTAAAGGTTTGTCCTCCTGTGGTCTCTCTTGTGTAAAGGTTTGTGCTCCTGTGGTTTCTCTGTTGTAAAGGTTTGGGCTTGTGTGGTCTCTCTTGTGTAAAGGTTTGTGCTCCTGTGGTTTCTCTGTTGTAAAGGTTTGGGCTTGTGTGGTCTCTCTTGTGTAAAGGATTGTGTTCCTGTGGTCTCTCTTGTGTAATGGTTTGTGCTCCTGTGGTCTCTCTTGTGTAAAGGTTTGTGTTCCGTTGGTCTCTCTTGTGTGAAGGTTTGTATGCCTGCGGTCTCCCTTGTGTAAAGGATTGTGTTCCTGTGGTCTCTCTTGTGTAAAGGTTTGTGTTACTTTTGGTTTCTCTTGTGTAAAGGATTGTGTTCCTGTGGTCTCTCTCGTGTAAAGGTTTGTGCTCCTGTGGTTTCTCTGTTGTAAAGGTTTGTGCTCCTTTGGTCTCTCTTGTGTAATGGTCTGTGTTCCTGTAGTCTCTCGTGTAAAGGATTGTGTTCCTGTCGTCTCTCTGTTGTTAAGGTTTGTGCTCCTTTGGTCTCTCTTGTGTAAAGGTCTGTGTTCCTGTAGTCTCTTTTGTGTAAAGGATAGTGTTCCTGTGGTCTCTCTGTTGTTAAGTTTTCTGCTCCTGTGGTCTCTTTGTTGTAAAGTTTTGTGCTCCTGTGGTCTCTCTTTTGTAAAGATTTGTGTTCCTGTGGTCTATCTTATGTAAAGAATTGTATTTCTGTGGTCTCTCTGTTGTAAAGGTTTGTGCTCCTGTGGTCTCTCTTTTGCAAAGGTTTGTGTTCCTGTGGTCTCTCTTGTGTAAAGGTTTTTACTCCTCTGGTCTCGCTGTTGTAAAGGTTTGTGTCCCTCTGGTCTCTCTTGTGTAAAGGTTTGTGTTACTTTATGGTCTCTCTTGTGTACAGGATTGTGTTTCTTTGGCCTCTCTGTTGTGAAGGTTTGTCCTCCTGTAGTCTCTCTTGTGTAAAGGATTGTGTTCCTGTGGTCTCTCTTGTGTAAATGTTTGTGCTTCTGTGGTCTCTCTTGTGTAAAGGTTTGTGTTCCTTGGGTCTCTCTTGTGTAAAGATGTGTATGCCTGTGGTCTCCCTTGTGTAAAGGATTGTGTTCCTGTGGTCTCTCTTGTGTAAAGGTTTGTGTTACTTTTGGTTTCTCTTGTGTAAAGGATTGTGTTCCTGTGGTCTCTCTTGTGTAAAGGTTTGTGCTCCTGTGGTTTCTCTGTTGTAAAGGTTTGTGCTCCTTTGGTCTCTCTTGTGTAAAGGTTTGTGCTTCTGTGGTCTCTCTTGTGTAAAGGATTGTGTTCCTGTGGTCTCTTTGTTGTTAAGGTTTGTGCTCCTGTGGTCTCTCTGTTATAAAGGTTTGTGTTCCTGTGGTCCGTCTTCTGTAAAGAATTTCATTCCTGTGGTCTCTCTTGTGTAAAGGTTTGTGCTCCTGTGGTCTCTCTTGTGTCAAGGTCTGTGCTCTCGTGGTCTCTCTTGTGTAAAGGTTTGTGTTCCTGTGGTCTCTCTTGTGTTAAGGTCTGTGCTCATTTTGTCTCCCTGACATGGAGGTCTGTATAGGTGCTGCCTCTGCTTCATTGGTGGCAGCATTATTCTCTGGTTTTGGGCTTAGCTTTTTCTCTCCTGCAAGCCGAGACCGTGCTAAAGCAGCAGTTACCAACCCTGGTCCTGCTATTGTGTGCTGTTTTTTTGCCAACTGCTTGTGACCCAAAATCCAGGAGTGGTTAGTCAACTAAGTAATCTACTGATTCAATCTATCAAATAAGAACTAAGTAACAATAGAAACCTGCAGACATTGTAGGTCTCGATTGCCAGTGTTGGCCACCTGTGCAGTAAAGTATTCCGTTCCGCATAGCCAGTGAATCACAGCACACATTTGTAATGTATTCTGCTCTGGCTGTGTCGTGATATGCGCAGAAACAGCGGAAGATTCATTTTAAACGGTGACGCTTGTTATTTGGTGTTGTTTTCTCTTTTCTTCCACACAGAAATATGATATTCACTTTGATAGTTTGTCTGTTTGTGTGCGGCTGTGTTTGTGCGTGTGTGTGTGTATGTGCCGAATTGGTTTCCCTTCTCTGAACAGAAAGAAAATCAGGCAGCACACAGCCTCCTGGCAGCAGAGAGTGCCTCTCTGGTTAGTGCGCTGCTCTGCTCCGGGGTCTGTCTGACAGGCTGCAGTCCAGGTTGAGACCGCAGAGCAGCTATTCTGCGTTTGATGATTGTGAGCGAAGGCTTTTCTCTGAGTGCAGATTGTTTGTCTGATTAGAGCGGTAAGCCCGAGTGATAAAGAGGGCTCTTTGTAATTGATCGCCGTGGCGTGAGCAGGAAATGGCTGGGAGAGTTTTATTCATTCCTCCAGCGGAGGAGCCGACACTCTCACCTCGACTTACACCAGCCGCTTGGGTCGCATTGTGTGTCCTCTCTGCTCTGATCCAGGCACCACGGCCGGTCCTGTTGTTTACGAAGCAGAGTGTGTGTGTGTGTGTGCGTGCGTGTGTCTGTATGTGCGTGTGTGCATGTGCGTGCGTGTGTATGTGTGTGTGTGTGTGTGTGTGTGCGTGTATCTTCGTGTGTGCATGAGTGTATGCATGTGCATGTGTGTTCGTGCTTATGCATGTATGCTTATGTTCATGTGTGTGTGTGTGTGTGTGTGTGTGTGTGTGTGTGGGTGTATGTATGTGCATCTGTATGTTTTGTGCGCTTGTATTTGTCTGTGTGTGTGTTTGTTTGCGTGTATATATTTGTATGTGTTTGTGCATCTATGTGAGAGAATTTGTTTTTGTGTTTCTATGTGAAGAGGGGGTGAATGTGAGTATGTGTATCTGTGTGTCATGGTTATGCACATTTGCATTTGTTTATCGTGTGCAAAAGTCTGTTGCATGTAGCATTTATTTATACTGTGAGGATGCTTCTCTTGTGTCCTCTGTAGATGGACCCTGTACAGAAAGCAGTAATTAACCACACGTTTGGAGTCTGTGCTCCACCAAAGAAGAAGCAAGTCATTTCCTGCAGTGTCTGCCAGCTACGCTTTAACTCCGATGTGAGTACAGAACCTACTCCTTTTTGCCGCACAAGCGTATGTGTGGGGGTGTTTGTTTGTGTCATGTGTACATCTCAGTTTTACTGCAGCGATTTAGCAGTGAGCATCTTTAACATGCTACCTGTCCTCATTCAGAGGTAAACAGACGGAATGTGTTATCAGTTATGGAGTCTCCGCTGCCACCTGTGATTTATGAAATCCTTTTGTGCCCTGATCTTCGGATTCAAAGGCCCTTAAATGCCAGAACTGCACCCGCAAGCTCCATCACTGGCCTTTATTGTCAAGAGTGTTAAACAGGTGTGCGATATAAACACAGCTGTGTGTGGTCCCCACATACTCCTAGGAGTCGTCTCGGGTTGTGCTTTGAGGTTGTGTGCTTAGTTTGGATGAGTTTGTTGGCTTTTGTGTACAATATGTGAAGTGCATATAAAAACAGAAGTGATTTGTAGATTCTCTCTTTTCTTCTATTTAGATAAAAAATCGCAAAAGAAAAGATTTGTGTATCTGTGCATTCTGAATTTCATGCTTGCCACACTTTCCAGAACAGTTGGGACTGGGGATTGGAAAGACTGGAAAAGTAGTGAAATTTTCTGAAAAACCCCGGTTTGGAACATTCTAGCGTTAAACAGATGAATAGATAACAGGTGATTCAAGTCTAACAGGAAGCAGTGCATCTAAATATTTTCTTTTTGTAAGGAGAAATACAAATCAATACCTGTCTCACTGTTGTTTTAATATTTTGAGGACCATTTTCTACATGGTTTGAATGATCCAAACAAAATGCAACGACACTAGTTTTCACTTTCCTCTTTTCTCACATCACTGACCCGCTGTAGTATTGGAGGACGGTTCTGAGAGGACTGAACGAGACGGCAGTAACACAAGCTAGTTCCTTGTTCCTTACTTGACAAAATTACCAGCTTGCTCTGTGGTTTTAAAGGGAATGACTGCGGCTGATTTCATTGGCTTTAATGGAAGTAATCCTCCACCACATCCACAGTTCGTTTATTTGTCAAAGACTGATCCTTTTGGCAACATTGCCACAGTTGCACTATGACATCCTGGCAAATTACCAGAATGGAGTTAGACACACCCAGTTTTCATTGCGGTACCATTAGCATTGGAATTTGCTGACTGTGTTTAGCTGGTCACATTAGGGCCCCATGTCCTCGAGATCCAGTCAGTAATTTTCTTTGTCAAGTTAAGAGGTACCTGCTCTTGATTTCTATACCAACACCCACCAGCACGGATAAAAAACAGCATCATCGCGCCACTTTGTTCCTCTCACAAGCTCTGAAGGGCGCATTGCACTCATTTCATAGGAGAAAGTTCAGATCATTTTATGACTGTTGTTATCTCACGCAAGGGGTGTCAGAATCAGGATAAGTTTTCTGTTGCCTTATCTTCATATGTGCAGCAGGTACTTTGGAAATGACAGCATGGATGTGATAGTCAGTTTAGAAACCTTTTCTTTGTAGTTTGCCTGATAACATCGGCAAGCATTTATCTTCTGTTATCATTATTCACGACAGACCCATGTTCAATAATTTGTCTCAGCTTTGTTGTTATTGATTGTTATTGCGTACCGTCAATAGGAAACTATTCTGTATCACTATTAAAATTAGCGATTCAGAAATGTTCCCTTAACTAATCCCGTCCAAACAGGGTTTTTTCAGGACTATTGTAGGACCTTGGTTATGCATTTAATTCACACAATATTTTAACTGCATAGATTCAGTAACACTTGGGGTCATTTGTACAGAGCATTTCACAGTAGGTAAAAGACACTGGAATTTTTGCTGACGAGAGAGCGCGCTCTTTAGAAGTTAGCTGGGTGGCGAATTTGGACCGGGACTAAAATAGCAGAAATGTTTTGGCAAATATTACATTTCCAACAGTAAAACCGATCCCATGCCAATGTGGCAGTGATCCTAAAAATTATTGATGTTTTACTTACCCATCCAGCAGAAAGCATGTTGGTTCCCTGCATCCTATTACTCTTGTGTGGGCCTGACAGCTTCAGACCCTGCAGCAGAATCATCATCTGCCATTTATTTTGTTGATCCAAATGGAACTTTGGAACCCATGGTGCAGAGACAGTGCTGACTACACACAGGGATCCCGACGGGATACACGGCAGCAGCTCCGGGCCATGATCGGGCAGCCGACTGACCGTTTATTACAAGATGGCGTTTGATCGTTACGCTCATTGTCTTCCGCGAGCTTTAACTTAGTAAGTTGTTGTGAACATGGTGGCCTCCATGTGGCGCGAGCCATGCCATGTTAAATAAAATATAAATGAAATAGCTTATTTTCATCATATAAGCATTTTGAGCTCATCTCCGGCAAGTGTACATTGTTTTGTTTATTGGTTTTTATTATTTTTCTTTTTTGTCTGAAAATATGGTGGACCTTTAACATATTGCTTATTTTGTCTTTGTTCTCTTTTCAGTTGAATACTGGTGAAAAGGCACTTACGGGTTTCTGCTTGTTCTTTTTATTCTCATCTTATACATTGAACCGATTCTTTTGGAATTGCGGTTAAAATGTCAAAGTATAAATACCACTGCTTAAATAATGAGGAAGGATAAATATCTGTTCATCTCAGCAGGCCTCACTCGCGGCACCGGTGATTGTATGAGAGACATTTCTACATCTCTTCACATGGCCCCTGAGTGCAGTAAGCAGTTTTATTGCAGCCTCATATATTTCTTATTACAAATTGAATTTTTGAATATCAAAACAATTGCCAATAATTTATCTGTTTTCATTTGTTTTGTGAGATGGTAGGGTCAAACCTTTATCCAAATAATAATCAGAGCAAATCATGGGGTTTTTAATAAAATAGAGTTGATTAAACAAACGTGTGCCTCAACTAAAATACCAAAATAGAAAAATGAAGAATATGAAAATGGGACTGGATTGTTGTGTGATTGTGTCCTTGTAGGGGTGTGTGCGCTGCTAACCGGCTCGTGGTTTTGGACAGAACAAAGGAAACGAGAAAAATGATGTGGCCTCGTCACGGCGAGATGGTGAACATTAAAGGTCACCGCCGCTCCAAAATTTCCTACATCTAGCTGATTCCAGTTAGCTACATCTGATTTTGCACAAGGCCACACATTTTACAGCAGTTTGATGCAGAAGAAATTGCATGCACAGTCAAAATAAAAGCGGGGCAATGCTACTTCATGATGTGATGATCATGTAGGTATTTGAGGCCAGCAAAGTGTGGCTAGAGCTGTGTAACCTAAGCGATATGATGCTACGCTATTCTACTCACAGCATAAAATACAATCAGTCACACACTCGACCCAAATATTTGTGAAAATAAGCATTCGATTAAAAGAAAAAACAGCACAAACTGCCCTATTCTAATGTCTAAATATTTGGGTCAGTCTAAGTGCCACTTGAGCTGTGGATGGATTAGTTTCTGTGGAGATTTTGTTGACTGCTTTTAGAATGCAAGTCTCCGCTGTGCTTTCTCCTGCTCATGAATCCGCTTTTGCTTCTTCTCTGGGTTCCCGTGGAGTCATTGCCAGTCGCAGTCTCAAAATGTGCGGGTGCTCGAAGAATGAAGCCTGGCTGTGTGCATTCACTCGCTAGCTGTTGCTATGTCGCTGGATGGCAGTAAACATGAAGTGTTTGTAAATAAAACTGATCCCGACTGGAACATAGTTTAAGTAGCTGTGGGGTGGTGTTGGAAATCACAATTTTGCTTGATACCAAAAACTGACTGTAGTGTGTTCTCACTCTTTGTTCTGGTGGGACTCTGGCCTGTGTATTCTCAGGGCCATCCCTGGAGATTCCCTACCCCTGTGTGCGGTTGTTGTGTCGAGGAACAAGGAACCACTGATCCAAAAATATCATCACATGACTGCTCAGTGTTAGCGAGTCTGTGAGGATTTACGAAATGAACCAATAGCGACAACCAGTAAAATGTGAAAAGGAGGCTTTATTTAAGAAGGGGGAACGCCCCCAACAGAGCTGGCGACAATACAAAGTCCGCAATCCAAAATCCGAGTCCAAGGGGCGAAATCCAGAATCATAAACAGGGCACCAATCACAAAAATCGTAGTCAGACAAAATGGGTCAAAAAACAAGAATGCGGCAAAAGTACAGGGAATAGGCAAAGCTCGGTGTCTTGGGCAGTCCAGTCAGAAAGATCACAATGTTACAAGGCGAGAGAAGCGTGGCACAGGTTGCATGGAAGAACGATCTGACAAAGGAAGTGTAACAAACAGACATCTAATATACATTTCCGGGTAACCACATGACTAGGGAACACAGGTGCAATCAATGGAACAATAATCATGGAGAGACACATTAGGAACAAACTAATTACATGAATTTGGCCGTAGCCAAAACGCAGACAGGGATCACAAGACAAACCTATGGACAGACTTACAGCTCCAGTCACGGAGTACTAAAAGTGCATAGTTTAGAGAAAGGAGAGCATGAAGCATATGTGGAGACCCACAGAAAGTGCAGCAGAGATAATTAGGGAAAGGCAAGGAGGCGGAGACTAGAATAGGGCGACTGCTGAGAGATCGTTAGTCAATTTAGTAAGTGCATCTATACAACCCCGAGTGCTTGTTAGTAAGTTTGTCAAAATATACAGGGTTAGTGTCGGTTAGTAATTAGCAAAAATAACAAACTGTTAGTATGTGTTAGTAAGACAGCAAAAGTAAGAGAACACAAGATAATGAAAGAAGATTGAAACCCAGAAACCAATAACTCACCCGAATGAGTGGCACGCTAGACAAGGGACCGAGAGCAAATACGACACTCAAGACAAGACGGGCGAGAACGAGGTGCAATGCATGGAACAGAAAACAAGGCATGGAAATGAAACATGGCATGGAAACTATGAATAAACTAAAACATGGCAAATAATAAAACATGGAAATCTGAATATCAAAACACAATACCGGATGGTCAGACGTAAGCAGAGGTCACAGAACACATGGGTCAGTCTAAACATGGCACAAGGCCAGGCACAGAACTTGAACATGAGCATGGGCATAAATCATGGAACATGGCATGGCAAAGACAGATTCACAACAGAATCAGACACTACTGTGTGTTTGGGTTTGGTTTACTGGGTTGTGTATTCTTTTACTTGGTTAATTAGGTTAATTAGGTCTGGGGACAACTGATTGAAATATCTTTTTATGTAACACTGTCTAAATATTGATTAAGTGTTTAATTCCAAGGGCAGAAAGTCGGCGTGAGGCAGGCGAAATCTGCCCACCGAGAGATTTAATCAGACTGATGTGTTTGAGTGTGTGTGTGTGTGTGTGTGTGTGTGTGTGTGTGTGTGTGTGTATGTATGTTTCATTGTTGGTGGTGACAAAATAACTGGTCCTGGTTTTTCTTAATTTGTTTTGTTATATGCATGTTTATACATTGGCCCTCCCTTTTCCTTCCTTTCTGTTATAAAACCAATATGAGACTATTACACAAGAACGAAATATAGAAAATTGTAACAATTACAGAAAATATTTGGGTGTGCAAAAGCTTTTGCCTGGTAGTGCATGTGTGTGTATTTGTGTGTTTCAATGTTGATGGGATATTATCTGTGTGTGTGTGTGTGTGTGTGTGTGTGTGTGAGCGTGCGTGTGTGTGTGTGTGGGTGTAGATTCCACGCGTGAATTTTTCTTAGTGCTGGTCTGTGTGTGTGTGTGTGTATGGGTCTGTGGCTTCCTGTGTGTGTATTTACGTGTATGTGTGCAGGTATATGTGTGCGTTCACCTGTCAGTGTGTGTATATGTGTGTGTCTGCAGGTATGTGTGTCTGTATCTCTGTGCATCTGTTTATGTGTCAGTGTGTGTATATTTGTGTGCGCCTCTGTGTGTGAGGATGTATTTCTGATCCACTAGGCAGACTTGAGCTCCTCTCCTGCTATGCGCATAATTCTCCGAGAACCCAAGTGCATGAAATGGCACCCTCGCTGTTAGCAGAAAGCTCAAACAAACAGCCAGAGGGTGTTTTTACCGTCCTGCCTCTCCTGCTGTGTATAATCTGTTGATACATTCACAACTTTGACATTTTCCGGAAGCAGTTTTTGGTAATGTGCCTGAGGGGGGGGATTAAAATGGTTTTCGATTTATCACATATAGTTTGTAATATTGTGCACATGGCGCAAGACAAATAGCTTTTTTATTTTAGAATTGGCTCATGGGAACCTTTAGCAGTTCTGTTCCGCCAGCTTTAGAACAGACTGCTACTGTAGCTTGGTACATCAAAGAGCCATTCTGGAATGATTCTGTGTGTTTATGGGCAACGGTGGAATGATGCAGTGTGTTTAAGAGCACTGTT
The DNA here is from genome assembly GCA_029721435.1 of Gymnothorax reevesii. NCBI lineage: Eukaryota > Metazoa > Chordata > Actinopteri > Anguilliformes > Muraenidae > Gymnothorax > Gymnothorax reevesii. The sequence goes on along the minus strand of CM056587.1, from coordinate 14,124,819 downwards.
GGAGTCATTCAGTGTGTTTAAGAGCAGTGTTGGAATGATTCAGTGTTTTCAAGAACAATATTGGGGAAATACAGTGTGTATAAGATATGTGTTGGAATGATTCGTTGTGTTTATGAAAAGTGGTGGAGTGATGCAGTGTGTTTATGAGCAGTGTTGGAGTAATACAGTTGTGTTTATGAAAAGTGGTGGAGTGATGCAGTGTGTTTATGAGCAGTGTTGGAGTAATACAGTGTGTTTAAGAGCAGTGTTGGTGTGATACAGTGTGTTTAAGAGCAGTCTTGGAGTAATACAGCGTGTTTAACAGCAGTGTTGTAGTAAAACAGTGTGTTTAAGAGCAGTGTTGGAGTAATACAGTGTGTCTAAGAGAAGTGTTTGGATAGTACAGTGTGTTTAAGAGCAGTTTTGGTGTGATACAGTGTGTTTAACAGCAGTGTTGGAGTAATACAGTCTGTTTAAGAGCAGTGTTGGAGTAATACAGTGTTTTTAAGAGCAGTGTTTGAGTAATATACTATTTAACAGCAGTGTTTGAGTAATACAGTCTGTTTAAGAGAAGTGTTTGAGTAATACAGTGTGTTTAAGAGCAGTGTTTGAGTAATACACTGTTTAACAGCAGTGTTTGAGTAATACAGTCTGTTTAAGAGAAGTATTCGAGTAATACACGGTTTAACAGCAGTGTTTGAGTAATACAGTCTGTTTGAGAGAAGTGTTTGAGTAATACAGTGTGTTTAAGAGCAGTGTTTGAGTAATACAGTGTGTTTAACGGCAGAGTTGAAATTATTCAGTGTGTTGAAGAGCAGAGTTGGAATGATGCCGTGGGTTTAAGAGCAGTGTTGGAGTAATACAGTGTGTTTTTGAGCAGATTTGGAATGATTCCATGTGTTTAAAAACAGTGTTGGAGTAATACAGTGTGTTTTTGAGCAGAGTTGGAATGATTGAGTGTGTGCAAGAGCAGCAATAGAATGGTTCAGAATGTTTGAGTTGTAATTTGGAGACTATATGCAGTGGTATATTCACTTTTCTCAACATTGGTGGAATGATTCAATGTGTTAGATGGGGAATTGATTTGGTGCATTTGTGAGTAGTTGAATATATGTTAACGAGCAGCCCAGGACTGATTCAGGGTGTAAAATAGAGAATGGTGAAATGATTCAATGAGTTTAAGAGTAGCAGTGCAATGATTCGGGGTGGTAAAGAGAAGAAGGAATGAGTTTGGATTAGGGGTGTCAACGTTTACAATTTTTTCTACACATGTACACGAGACTACTAATCGACGTGTACCCGGTTACACGTTCAGAGATTTATGAGCTTTTTCTATCGCAGTTGCGCTGTATAACCACAAGAAGTAAAATGAGTTGAAAATAAAATCTTCTATCACTTTGACAGATAGGAAAACGTACATTTGAAAGCTGAAAAAGGTTTAAACTTCTTTTTTAATCACTGTTTTAACTATTGCTCACTTTTCTACATTTTTTTTGTTAAATTAAAGTGCAAACTGCATTCCTCTCTCGCAACGGGAGGTCCGTCTGAATTTTAATATGCGTCTCATAGTAACAGTAATGTGGAATAGGTGAGAGAAAGCAACTCTAAAAGAAGCCAGAGTAAGCTGAAGTGAGAGGAAAAAACTTCACCTTTATATCCACAAAGTTAAAGAAGTAGAGGGGGACTCCCACAATTATTCACTAAAATTGGCGAAAAAATGTGTTTTCTCCCTCCTCTTTAGACGTGAGGATGTGTGATCAGGTCGTGTAAAGCTGACAGAACACCAACCAACAATATAATGTACAACAACACGCAACAATATAGGATAAAATAACAAGCCATAAATAGTTTTTGTTTTCAGCTGCACGACATTTGCACATGGAGAAGATGATGACCGCAGCGCTCTTTTCAAGTCCTCTGCAGCCTATTATTGATGTGGCGCGACACTTGAATGAATGGATGGAATGATTCAGGGTGTTCAGGAAAGAACGATGGAATGATTCAGGGAGTTACAGAACAGTGGAGGAATGATTCAGGGTGTTCAGGAAAGAACGAGGGAATGATTCAGGGAGTTACAGAACAGTGGAGGAATGATTCAGGGTGTTCAGGAAAGAACGATGGAATGATTCAGGGAGTTACAGAACAGTGGAGGAATGATTCAGGGTGTTCAGGAAAGAACGAGGGAATGATTCAGGGAGTTACAGAACAGTGGAGGAATGATTCAGGGCGTTCAGGAAAGAACGATGGAATGATTCAGGGAGTTACAGAACAGTGGAGGAATGATACAGGGTGTTCAGGAAAGAACGATGGAATGATTCAGGGAGTTACAGAACAGTGGTGGAATGATTCAGGGTGTTCAGGAAAGAACGAGGGAATGATTCAGGGAGTTACAGAACAGTGGAGGAATGATTCAGGCTGTTCAGGAAAGAACGATGGAATGATTCAGGGAGTTACAGAACAGTGGTGGAATGATTCAGGGTGTTCAGGAAAGAACGATGGAATGATTCAGGGAGTTACAGAACAGTGGTGGAATGATTCAGGGTGTTCAGGAAAGAACGAGGGAATGATTCAGGGAGTTACAGAACAGTGGTGGAGTGATTCGGGGTGTTCAGGAGAGAAGGATGGAATGATTCAGGGAGTTACAGAACAGTGGTGGAGTGATTTGGGGTGTTCAGGAGAGAATGATGGAATGATTCAGTTAGTTACAGAACAGTGGTGGAATGATTCAGGGTGTTCAGGAGAGAACGATGGAATGATTCAGGGAATTACAGAACAGTGGTGGAATGATCCAGGGTGTTCAGGAGAGAACGATGGAATGATTCAGGGAGTTACAGAGCAGTGTTTGAATGATTCAGGACAGTGTGATGGAACGATTCCAGGGGCCTGATTTTTCCCATCAAAAGCAAAAGGCTTAAGGACCACTGCCACCCCTACCGATTTTAGTCGAACAAAGAATTTTACTTATTTTGTTGTTTGTAACATTGAAGAAAGTCATTGGGTTATTATTAAAGGCAGTATTTTCAACAATTATCAATGTCAAATGCATGCAAGTGATGACTCTAATTTTGATATCATAGGACATTTAAGCACAATACAATTGCGGTTCATTATTTATATCAATACATTTAATTACCTAACTCCTGATTCAGATTGTCGGCACCTTCTGTTGAAATTAGAGGTATGTTACACTTTGATTTAGACATGTTTCTTGCTAGTCATACATGGTTGGCCTTGTACATGAGGAAGATGAATATGAAATATCACCGTACATGGCCCTCGCTGGTGTGTGTGATGCAGGGTTTTAATGAGTGAATGGTTGGATGGTTCAGGGTGTTAAAGAGCAGTGATGGATTTGTTTCAAGTGTTATAGAGAGAATGGGTTCCTTTCAGTCATTTTCTTGCTGTTCAGGGTTTTTCAAAGCCAGCTTTAACCCAGCTCTTGTCACCTCTGTTGTGTAATGCCCGGTCGTTTTTCAGATGTGCGGCACTAACATGCTCATGTCAGGTGGATGATTTCTACTGAATAATCATGTGATGCTGTTTGTATGGCTAAGATATGGGATTAATCTTACACATTTGAATCTATTATTTATTGATCATCATTGCAAGCCAAACAATCTGCATACTCCGCTCCGTTGATCTCTTGTAACCGTTTTTGTGCTCAAGTGATAATTAAATTTAACATCTATTTAATGGAAATCGAAAGAAAATTCATGGGATGGGGTATCATTAATCACTTTAAAATTGTTGGAATAAATAGTGCTCTGTACACAAATCGGGTGACCTTAATTGTCTTCATATCTGTAGGTAAGGGAAAGGACAGACAAGTTCCTTTGTCCCTCAAAGGCATATCCATTAATATTGAGTTTAAAGCAGATTAGATGCGGCAGTAGTTAGGAAATGCCAAATAAACGGATTGATATGCAGTCGTCATGCTGTCAGCTCAGAGATGAGTCTAATATTTTCATATGGGATGTCTTGATGAACACCGTCTTTTCCCTGACATGTAACTATTTCCAGCAGAATACAAAATTGCATCCTCAATTTGGAGGTGCCCTATTATGAAAATTGTGTTTTCATGCACTTAGACAGCTAATTTGGTCCTTTCTGCAGCTAGCATCTGAGGACACCTGAAACCAGATCGTCCCTGTTGTTGCTGCACGCTCTCTAAGAGAACACATTCTTAAACAGCATTTTGATTTCTGCCCCTTTTCACAACAATAGAGGTCAATCGTGTTATACATATGAGGGTGCGTTCTGGAACCTCACGCGAGTACCAGGTAATGCAGAAAAATTGGTTTTATTGAAAGCAACACTACAAAGTCCAGAATCCGAAAACACAATCCAGATGGCCAGAAATGGTTCGTTACCAGGGCAGCAATCACTAATGTCAAAGTCAGGCAAAGCAGGTTCGGTACACGGGCAAGGAATTGCAGTGCAAAGTCCAGAATCCAAAATCACAATCCTGAGAGACAGAAACAGTTTGTTACCAGGGCAGCAATCACAAATCTCGAAGTCAGGCAAAGGAGGTTCAGTACACAGGCACGGGAATATCAAAGACAAAGCCGAAATCAAAATCCGGGACGCTCCAGTCAGAAGTATAACACGAAGAGTACAAGGCATAAACAATCACAGCACAAGGAAAACGTTCTGACAAAGAGCTATGAGTGAAATGACTGCTTAAATACTCGTAGGGGAAGTCACATGCTATGATAGGGAACAGGTGAGCTGGATCAGACTAATTAACAAAGGAACGAACATGAGGAAGTTCCCAACTACATGAACTTGGCAAAAGCCAAAACGCGGACAGGGATCACTAGACAGCCTATAGACAGACATACGGCTCTGGTTAGGGAGTTCTAACATGCACAGAAAAGGAGGGAGAACAGAGTCTAACAAATGCTGAGGTTCCGCTGAAACTGCGGCAAAGTAGATTGAGAAAAGCCAAAGGGGTGGAGACTAGAATAGGGCGACTGCTGAGAGCTTGTTATTCAATTAGTAAGTGCAGCTATACAGTCCCTTAGTGCTCGTTAGTAAGTTAGTACTATTAACAGTGTTAGTTTGGGTTAGTATGTTAACTAAAATAATAAACAGTTAGTTTGGTTAATAATATAGAAAAGCAAGGTGAAGGAAGTAAAGGGGATTGGAAGTAATGATTGAAATCCCAGAAACCATGAAATCACCCGAAAGTGTGGCACACAATACTGGGGCAGTGAGCGATCACATGACACAAGACCAGACAGGGGGAGACAAAGGGCAATGCATGATATGGCACAAAACATGGACCGGAATATGACTGTAGGAGTGGAATATGGCAGAACATACAGAAACAAAGCATGGCATGGAATCCTAATCACAAATACAGTGAATGAACAAGGCAGAATTCATAATCAAACATGGCAGAATCAAAAATAAACATGGCAAATTGGCAGAATCATAATAATACAGCCCAATGTAGATATGTTTCTGTTTTAGCAGCTGTTGTTTAGCTTGTGCGGCAATTAAACAGCCAATCAGAGCAGAGCCTCTTTTTCACTCACTCAAAACAGGGCATAGTTACTGGTGACTGACTGCACTTGCAAAATTGGCTCTCTTTTTTTCCAACAAGATTCAAGACCTTGTTTTTCTGGCATGAGGGAATTACCTTATATTGTAAAATATATAGTATAACGTGGGACCTTTAAACATTAAATTTGTGAAATAATTTTATCTGTTTCGGAGCACCTTCTGGCATTCTTTGCAGTTCCAGGACCCCTGCTGCTTAAGACATTATTGCTTGCAATAAAATGTGACTGATATTTTTATACTTTGCAAAAAGGTGCCAACTTTTTTGGAAGGCATGTCAAGAAAGATTTAAATCTCCTAAGATAATACAGATGGATTTCTACGGGAAAATGTAATGCTCCCTTGAGTGTTTGTCACCGTTTTTAATTTTCGGCTGACATCTCTATCTTTCTCGGCAATGGCGACTGCCAAAAAAACACTTAAGGCAGAAATACTGCTGCCTTAGAGTCCGTTCAGAAATCTCATTAGCGGCAGAGAACTCTCTGAAGGCTCGCTTCGGAGGAGCGCCTCTCCAATTCAGACTCACACCTGGTGAACCACTTTCCACTCTATGAAAAATTCAAGCACCTAACGTTGTGAACTTAAGATTAATAGCCTGGTGATGTTCACCTCTTTATAAAGTAAACATGCCGCTGATTCTCATTAGGCAGGACTTTTAATCCAGAAAAAAGGCTGTTGGTATTGGTGTGGGTAAGTGATAGGTCCTTAAAAATTCACATACACAAGGATTATTTATATATTAATATGAAGTTATTGGGCAGGATGGCATTTCAGGAGAAATTGAGTGGTGAGAGGGGCAGAGATGTAGTAAGAGTCAGGTGGGCGGTTTTGAACCGCCACCGTCGTGGTCTGTAATGCTCATTTGTATGGTGCTCTACAGGATGCATTGCTATGACAGTCCAAATGCAGGCAAAATTTATGAAGACATTTGAATCTGACCCAATTCTTTCACAAAGGTGGGTGGTGGTGGTGGTGGTGGTGGGGGAAATGGGGGGGATTGCGCGCAGTGTTTCAACTGATGCGCCAGTCAGTCCAGCTGTGCAGCCCGTTTGATGTATAGATGCCATTGGTCCACCCTCTCATTTCACACTCTGCCGTGCTTCATCTTGCTCCACCGTGCTGAGGAGGGAGCCGCGTGAGAGCTGTCCGTCTCTGGACTGCAGAGCTCTATTACAGAAGTGAAATCTATTCAGCATTGGGCCTGTGCTTTACTGGCTCTTAAAACCACAAAGAGGCCAGAGTTATTAAGCCAGTTATAGCGCTACTAACACCACTGAGTGGCCAGAGTTATTAAAACAGTTATAGAGCTGCTAACACCACTGAGGGATGGGTGTTTTGAAAAGCAGTTATAGAGGGCCTTACACCACAGAGGCCGGAGTTATTAAAGCATTATAGAGCTACTTACACCACGGAGGCTGGAGTTATTAAAGCAGTTATAGAGCTACTTACACCACGGAGGCTGGAGTTATTAAAACAGTTATAGAGCTGCTAACACCACTGAGGGATGGGTGTTTTGAAAAGCAGTTATAGAGCGCCTTACACCACAGAGGCCGGAGTTATTAAAGCAGTTATAGAGCTACATACACCACGGAGGCTGGAGATATTAATGCAGTTATAGAGTTACTAAAGCACTACTGAGTGGCAGGAGTAAGTAGTCATAGAGCTACTTACAGCACAGGAGCAGGAGTTTATATATATATATATATCTAAAGGCCAAAAGTTTGGACACACCTTCTCATTCAATGCGTTTCCTTTATTTTCATGACTATTTATATTGTAGATTCTCACTGAAGGCATCAAAACTATGAAGGAACACGTGGATTTATGCACTTAACAAAAAAGCGTGAAATACCTGTAACTGAAAACATGTCTTATATTCTAGTTTCTTCAAAGTAGCCACCCTTTGCTCTGATTACTGCTTTACACACTCTTGGCATTCTCTTGATGAGCTTCAAGAGGTCTTCACCTGAAATGGTTTTCACTTCACAGGTGTGCCTTGTCAGGGTTAATTAGTGGAATTTCTTGCCTTATCAATGGGGTTGGGACCATCAGTTGTGTTGTGCAGAAGTCAGGTTGATACACAGCCGGCAGCCCAATTGGACAACTGTTACATACATAGAGAATTCCACATGTGTTCACTCATAGTTTTGATGCCTTCAGTGAGACTCTACAATGTACATAGTCAAATAAAGGAAACGCATTGAATGAGAAGGTGTGTCCAAACTTTTGGCCTGTACTGTGTGTGTGTATATATATATATGTTCTTTATTTGTACATAAAAATGTACATAAGTGCAGTGAACATTACAAAATAATGTGAACAAAAAGAAGCCGATTAACATAACATGGTGCTGAGATTAAAATAAGAGATTAAAACTGCAATAAAACCGCAAGACTAATGACCTCCATGTCAGTGGCACTGGCGACACCCCATAATAAAACTTCCTAAATGGTACATGAAAGGTTAATAAAGTCATCCAGTTCATCTGATGTGAAGATCGCATGGTCTTGATCGTCTCGCAGAATGCCACACCAATATAATATCCAAACCCACTTACTTTCAAGCGACTTAAAAATTAATCTATGTCGACACAAAATAACAAGGGGGAAAGTACCCCTTCTTGTTTGATTCCATTTTTAGCATTAAAGGTTTTGCTTTCTGTTTTATTCCATCTAACAATAACATATTGATGGGTATAGAGAAGTGCGAGAAATCTAGCTATTAGGGGACAACAACCCTTTTTAAGAAGAAGTTCAAATAATTTAATATAATATACTCGATCAAAGGCAACTAGCATCGAGTAGCGTACAGTAAACATCTGATCCTCTATCTCTGTAGTATTGAATCGTTTTGTTTAGAATAAGTGTGCACTGCCCTGCAGAGCTCTTCTTTTTGAAACCAAATTGAAGGTCAGAAGACTTGAAAATGTCCCTGTTTTTATCAATGAGAACGTAATCCAGCAGTTTACCCAAAATACTACTTAATGCTATACCTCTTTAGTTCTCAGTCGTTTAACGACTTGCGTTTATTTTTTGAATGGGCAAAATTATTGACTTTTGAAATTCATCCGGGACATAAGCATGAGAAAGCATGGTGGAAAATAACATGGAGATAAGCTCATATAGCTTATTGGTACAGTGTATGATGTGGTCTGAAAATAACAGGTAGTGTCCCTCGTGTCTCCCTTTATTCAATGGTTTAGCAGCAACTTGAACCTCACCTGCTGATACCACATGTCCGCTTTTGCAAGAACATTTATTATGCTGGCATTGAGTCCGAACCTTCCCTTAGCAAAAAATAGTATACTTGAATTCATTTTATTAAGTATACTTGAGTATAAGTATAAGTATAGCAAGTATACTACGGACCATGTACTTGTAGTGTACAAGAAAGTATACTAATTTAATACTTCTTCGGACTAAATTGGAACATTTTAAGTTTATAAAAGTATACTTTAAAGTATACTTCAAGTTTAAGCAAAGTAAACTGAAAGTACCCATCTTGTTTACATCTAAGTTTTATTCTATACTGCAAGTACACTACAAGTGAACTTTTTAGTATACTGTGAGTGAACTAGTATACTTCTCAGTACATGAAAGTATACTGTGGGGTATACTGCTTGGAAAATTAGTGTCATTGGATGTTTAATGCCCACAGTAAGTCAGGACTACGGGTACACATCTCATCTGACAGACAACATCCTCATCACTGCACTGAAGTATTATTCCAGCAGAGGGAAGATCCCAACCTGGCCCACCAACACCACCTCTAGCAGCAACCCAGGCAGTTTCCCATCCAAGCACAAACCAATGCTACACCTGCTTAGCTTCAGCCACACAGCTGGTGCTGATCAAGCAGTGGTAGGGTTGCTAGTTACAGAACTAGTACAGACATTTCATTGTCACTACGTCAGATTGCACTGAAGTTCCAGTCTTCTTAATCTCATGTTTGAAAATACTGTGTACATTTATCTGTGAATCTGCACATAATGGCCAGCTAGATTGAACTGGTATCTCAACTTTAACACAGCAATGTTTGGTACAGGTACAATATGCAGGGCTTTGATGTCCACACTCTTGTTTAAAAATGGTTAAATCGTTTATAAAACAGAATGTACCATCTTTCAAGTATCACTGCTGCATCCTTTCTTTTGTTGTCATATTTTTGACTGTGATACAGAACTCCAGTAACCAAAAAACCGCTCATCGGTGTACCCATTTGGAATATTTCATCAGCCTTTGCTTGAGTCCTTCAGCCTACTGGTCAGGCTGAAGGCATTGCTCATAAATATTATATGCATATTTCTGGTTCCATATGAGAGAAAGAGTTATTTTTTTGTTTTGACTTGGGATTTCAATAAGAGTTGCCATTGCTATGTTCTTATACTTTGGCATCCAATACAATATTGTGTTTGAAAATTTAATAAATAAAGGAATCAATTTTGTTCTCAATCCTGAATATGTGTTTCATGGTAAATTCTTACAAGTACCTTCATCTGTAAATTAAAGCAGAATGCACATAAGCATTGTCTGCTAGTAGAGTACATGAGGTAACCTCTTGTCTACTTATGTTAAATAATATCTGAAGAGCAACAGTAATATATTTTAGATTGTAATAATCATAAGCTGTGAGTATGATGTTAAGTTAGCTTAAAGAAGACTTTGAAGTATACTTACAGTTTAAAAAAAAAAACATTTAGCTCCCTGAAAGTTCAAAACTAAATTTAAACTTTCGAGGGCTGGAAGTATAGAACTAGTGGACTTGTAGTCTACCTATACCTATAAGTACTAATAAGTTTACCTACTGTATACTTCAAAGTGTTCTTTCATGAACTAAAAAGTTGGCTTGAAGTATATAACAAGTAAAGTTGTAGTAAATCTGAATTTTCTTTCAGTATACTTCAAAGTATGCTTTTATAAATTAGACATTGTGCTAGAAGTATATAACTAGTGAACTAATAAGTTCATCTTTAAGTTTACTTGCAGTATACTTTCATGAACTGAAAAGTTTACTAGAAGTATACAACTCATAAACTTGCATTATATCTGTAGGTTTACTTGCAGTATACTTAAATATATATTTTCATAAATTGAAAAGTATGCTAGAGGTACACAACTAGATAAGTCTCAGTATACTTAAAAGTTCACTTGTAGTGTACTTGCAGTACAAAATAAAACTTAGATGTAAACTAGATGGGTATATTAAGTTTGTTAATATTTTAATGTGCTTATTCTTTTGATAGTAGTCTAACTGCAAGCCAGTATACTTGAACATTAGGCATGAATATTTTAATACTTTGAGATATACTCAAGATAAGTATAATAATCAAAAGTTTAGGTCCAAGTATAAGCCAAATATACTTCTGTGTACTTTTCAGTATAAGCGAAGTATACTTAAGTATTACTTTGCTAAGTATATCTCTGATAAGTACATCAAAAGTAAACTGAAAGTATACTCTCTTATTTTTAGTTTAGAAGAAGTATACTAATAGCAAACTCGAATAAACTTCTTTTTTGTAAGGGTTGGACTCCATCTCGAACAACAAACCTGTCATCTGTCTGTCGTCATAAGGTATACTTGTATATAATTTCTCATATTTATCAGCGAACTTGTTCGCGATCAGCGACTCATCATTTAAACTGTCGATGCTGTTGACTGGGCTATTCCCGTTTTTCAAGGTGCAGCGTTTAACCTCTTTCCAGAACGATTCGTATTCGTTCTCAAAAAGGGACTCGAAAAGGCCATTTCCTTTCTCGAGATGGAATCCCTATTTTGTTTTACCCGGCAAACTAAGAAATGATACCTGGCTCTCGTAGCTCTTCTAAGATCAGCCACATACCCCTGGTGAGGACAACCTATCCCACGCCATACATGATGCCAATACAGAGCGATCCGTCTCAACTGTTTAACTTCATCATTCCAACCAGGAACTGGATTGTATTGTATCTTGACTTGCTTTAATACAAGCATTAATGATATCATTGTGAAATGCCTCAATTTCCAGGTTATGCTCTTGACACATAAAATCAAAACAATTAAGAAGTTCATTAGGTATGTGTATATATTCAAGGTAATGGTCAAGGGCAGGCTGATAATTCTCAATATCTTCAGAACCTGCTCTTTGCCAATAACATCTTGCAATATTCTGTTGCACTTGAGGACAATCATGAGAGTAACTGATTGGGATATTTAAAGCTACTACAAGAGCAGAATGATCAGAGTGATTGTCTACATCATGCAAAGCATAATAATCACAGATATAAGAATACATATTATTAGACACAAGGAAATGATCAACTGTTGACCTTGTACCATTAATCTTGCCTTGATAAGTAAAGTCAACTTGTTTGTCGCTCAACGCAAACTCCAAGGACTCTTCAAAGCAAAATGATTTCAATGCTAGTAGATTCCTAGAATTGACTCTACTAAGGTCAACATTAAAATCACATCCAATTATTAAATTGTTATTAAACTGTTATTAAAGCAGTTATTGAGTGACTTACACCACGGAGACTGGAGCTATTAAAGCAGTTATAGAGCTACTTACACCATGGAGGCTGGGGTTTTTAAAGCAGTTATAAAGCAACATACACCACTGAGAGGCAGGAGTTATTAAAGCCATTTTAGAGTGACAAACACCACAGAGGCTGGAGTTTTTAAAGTTATTATGGAGCGACTTACACCACGGAGAGGCAAGACTTACTAAAGCAGTTATACAGCAACATACACCACTGAGAGGCAGGAGTTATTAAAGCAGTTATAGAGCGACTTACACTCCTTAGAGACTGAGTTATTGAAGCGGTTATTGAGCAACTTATGCCACTGAAAGGCAGGAGTTACTAAAGCAGTTATAGAGCAACTCACACCCCTTAGAGACTGAAGTTATTGAAGCAGTTATAGAGTGACTTACACCACAGAGGCTGTATTGATCAAAGCTGTTATAGAGCGACTTACAACACTGAGAGACTGGAGTTATTAAAGCAGTCATAGAGCAACTTACACCCCTGAGAGACAGGAGTTATTGAAGCAGTTATAGAGTGACTTACACCACAGAGGCTGTAGTGATCAAAGCTGTTATAGAGCGACTTACAACACTGAGAGACTGGAGTTATTAAAGCAGTCATAGAGCAACTTACACCCCTGAGAGACAGGAGTTATTGAAGCAGTTATAGAGTGAGTTACACTACTGAGTGGCAGGAGTTATTAAAGCAGTTATAGAGCAGCTTTTATCACCGAGAGGGTGGAGTTTTTGAGGTAGTTAATATTGTGGCTTACACCACAGAGAGAGATGCAAGCTATTTAAGCAGTTACTGCTTTGCCAGTCATAGAGTAACTTATGCCACAGAGAGACAGTAGTTATTAAACCACCAGCTATAGAGTGGCAAACTCAAACCACAGAAGCAGGGGCTGCATTTATAGAGTATCTTACACCTGGGAGTCGTTAAAGCAATAATGGAGCGGCTTATACCACAGAGAGGCTCCAGCTATTAAAGCAGTTCTAGAACATCTTATATCACAGAGAGGCTCCAGCTATTAAAGCAGGTCTAGAACAGCTTATACCACGGAGAGGAAGTCCTGGAGTGGCTTATTCTGGAGAGAAAGACAGGAATTATCAAAACAACTTTAGAGTGCCGGTCTCGATGGGTAGACAAACAGAAACAGAGTGTGAACTTAGCCAGGTCTCCAGGGAGCTCTCCTGCGGCAAACGCTCAGTCCCCTTTTCTGTAAGGTCAGTGGGATGTTTAATGACCTCAGTGATTCAGTGCCTCTTATCGGTAATAAGACGGTATCTCGCACAGTGCTAGGTCTGCATTATCCCAGCAGGACTCCAGCATTTCTTTGGAAAACTCCGCCGTTCAGTTTCAGAAATCCCACCCCTGTTCCACCCGAGTGCTAACGTTGCGCAGCCCTGCTAAGCTCCAGGCAACAGGCCCGTAATTAGCCAGCTGCTTCTACCACTTCACTGCTATTCCAGGGACTGTAAATTAGTCTGTCATTTTGCTATTTTTTGTAAAATTTTTTGGCTCAAATATTGGTGCCTTGCTTTCTGCAGGGCTTCAGTGGTCCTGCTGTGAGCTGTAGAAAACTGGCCTCAGTGTAGCTGTACAACACAGGATGAGCAGATTGAGTGTTAGAGCTCCACAGCTCTGCTGCTGGTGGGATCCTCCTCTCTCTGGGGTTTATACTGCGAGCTCATGCCTCACTGTGATCTGTCTGAACCTCATAGAATATTTAGATTTGTACACAGCAGCCAATAATATGTGAGCACTTAACTCACTTTTTTGATCCAGTGAAATAAGAGGTTTTAACTAACGTAAATAACCTTCACTGGCACACAGCAATATGCTAATTTCGAGAAGTCAAATTAAATCTGTAAATTTAGGATGAGGGGCAAAATTTGGAGTTAATTAAAAAAATGGGCAAAATAAACAGGTGATTAATTTATTTTCATTTTTTTTCATACAGGACATAAAATCAACCTACTGCATATTGTTGAAAATTTAACCAAAAAAAAAAAAACTAAATCAAGGAGAAGCAAACCACAAATGTAGCGTATCCTTGGGAACTTCCAATGTAGAGTTACACTGAACCTTCAGAACCGTAATGTATGACTGTCCTGTTAGGAAAAAATGCCTTGAATTTTGGTTGCAGTTATTACAGCATAAGGTGGCCCCTTGGATCAGCCTGATTTTGACATTTTTTCGTGGACATAAGTTCAAATTTAAATTAAATTTTTCAATCTTTGACTGAAAATTGTTGGCGTTTGAAAACATAGCCCTGTAGTATATGTAGTTGGGATAAAGTGTATATTGTGAATGCAATCAAAATGTAATGACTTTCAAATTACACCAGCCAGTATTTTATTCATAATAGAACAGAGATAACATAGCAAATGTTGAACCTGAGAAATTTTACAATCTTATCCACAAAATTAGCTCATTTCAAATTTGGTGGCTACAACAGGTCTCAAAAAAGTTGGGACAGGGGCCTGTTTACCATTGTGTAGCATCTCCTCTTCTTTTTAACTCAGAGTGGAGGCGTTTGGGCATTCAGGAGACAAGTTTCTTCAGTTTAGCCATTGGAATTTGATCCCAATCTTGTATAATACAGGCTTCCAGCTGCTGGCGAGTTTTGGGTCTCCTTTGACGGACTTATCGTTTAACTATGAGCCAAATATTCTCAATCGGTGAAAGATCAGGACTGCAGGCAGGCCAGTTCAGCACACGGACTCTTCTACTACGAAGCCATGCTGTTGTAATGGCAGCAGTATGTGGTTTTGCATTGTCCTGCTCAAATACACAAGCCTTTCCTGGAATAGATGTCATCTGGAAGGGAGCATATGTTGCTCTAAATCCTTTATATACCTTTCAGTATTCGTGGTGCTTTTTAAAGCATGCAAGTTTCCCACACCACATGCACTAATGCATCCCCATACCATCAGAGATGCTGGCTTTTGAACTGAACACTGATAACAGGAGTGGTGGTCTTTCTCCTATTTAGCCTGGAGGACACGGCACCCATGATTTCCATCAAGAATGTCAAATTTGGACTTGTCTGACCACAGGACACTTTGCCACTTTGCTACAGTCCATTTTAAATGCCACAGAACAAGGCGGCACATCTGGATCATGTTCAAAAATAGCTTCCTTTTTGCATGATAGAGTTTTAGGTGGCATCTGTGGATGGCACGGCGGACTGATAAGAGAAAGTGGTTTCTCGAAGTATTCCGGGGCCCATTTAGTAATTTCTCTGACAGAATCATGCCGGTGAGTAATGCAGTGGCACCTGAGGGCCCGAAGATCACGGGTAAAGGTCTTGGGCCTTGTCCCTTACGCACAGAGATTTTTCCAGTTTCTCTGAATCTTTTGATGATGTTATGCTCTGTCGGTGATGAGACCTTCAATGCCTTTGTAATTTGACGTGAGGAACATTATTTTTAAAGTATTCCACAATGTTTTTTTACGCAAGCCTTCACAGGTTGGAGAGCCTGTGGCCATCTTTACTTTTGAGAGACTCAGCCTCTGTAAGACATCCCTTTATAGCCAGTCGTGTTACACACGTGATGCCAGTTACCTTAATTACTTGCTAAATGTTCTTTCAGCTGATTCTCTTTTTATATATTAATTGCTTTTTCAGCCCTTTTTTGCTTGTGTCCCAACTTCTTTGAGACCTGTTGCACCCAGAAAATTTTAAATAGGCTCATTCTGTGGATAAAAATGTAATATGTCTCAATTTCAACATTTGAAATGTTATCTATGTTCTATTGTAAATAACATATTGGCTCATGTGATCTGAAATCATTGTATTTTTGTTTTATTCACAATTTACACTTCGTCCCAACCATTTCGGAATTAGGGTTGTATATTGCTTTAAATAAGGCTGCATAATTCCAAAGCAGCTTTATTGCTCGCAACCAAATGTACCAGTTTGCGATACATTAACCCCTGATTACAAGTATACAGGAGCCCTCTTTCGTGTTGTGGGACTGCCTCCCATAGCGCAGTGCTCAATCCGTTTGGTTATCCACTTGAAATGAGCCTCATTGCTTCCCATATTCTCCTGAGCAGAGCCAAGCGGAGGCACACTACAAAGGCAGCAAACATGCCAAGAAGCTCAAAGCCCAGGACTCCTCCAAGAACAAGCAGAAAGCCCCATCTCCTAAGGACTCAGCGAAGACAATCAGCACCTGCCCCTCCACAACCACAGGGGGCAGCCCCGAAACACCAGGTCTGTACTCTTCTTCTCTACTTCTGTGCAGTTGTATGGCAATTTTCTCAGGCTGCTGCTGTGCTTGCGTGTGGGGAATGTGAGGGCTGATGACCCCCGTTCTAAGTTCTTTTCACGCATTAATTTTGACTTTTTTCTGTGCCCACCTCCTTACATCTTCTTACTGTGTATTACAGCCAAGCACAACATGTTTACAACTCTCATTTAATTTCATGAAGAGTGGACTCCACCTCTAGGACAGTCCACCTCCTGTATCTCTGACCATGAACTGCCTTTTCTGAAGCCCGAATGAGCAGCCTCATTAGTCTATTTGGCCTTGCTGTAGCATGAGGACAGAAACCGCCTTAAGACATACGCGCAGCCCTATCTGTGATGGCAGTATCAGCTTAAGCCGTGAGCTTAAGGATGGGCTGTCTGACAGGAGAGCTGTAATTGGTCTTGCAGAACTGAAGCTGCTGAGGAGGTCAGATTTAGTTCATACTGGGACATGTTTGGAGACTGTGACAAAATTGGTCCTATTTTGACAACCTAAATGCAGTCGGTAAGCGCAAGTGCTATCGGTATCGCAGATCAAAACTGGCCGGGTCTACCTTCATTCCGATTATTTTGTGGCAGGAGCTGATGGTGCTGCTGTGGCACTGTTGTCAGAAGGGTTGTATGAAGACAAATTAAGTACCTTTGGGTTTGGTGGGGGGTTGGTTCCATAAAGGCCAACCAGATTAACCGCTGTCATTCCCTTTAAAAACAATGCATTAATGCCATAGCAAACTGGTAGTTTCACCAGATGAAGAACAAACACCTTTTTTGCGTTACTGCATCCTCATTTGTTATTCTGAGAGCCCTACTCCAGTAGTTATTGGGGAATAGAGATCAAGTCACCAGATGATGCATTTTGTATGCAAAGATATGTGCGATTTAAACGGTATATAATATGGCACTCGTAACGAGACTCGTATTACAAATAATACGATTATTTGTATTTCCCCAGCACTTAGAAAAATACCCCTTCATCCTCCCTACCACCAATTTGTAGGCACTATTTATAGAGCACATAATGAAAATTGAAATGTGAAGGAAGTAATGTGCATTTATTTGCAAAAAGCTCTGCTGTCTCCGATTCATCCCTATGAAATCACCATAAAGCTGGGCTAGTCAACATTATCTTTCTAGGGCTGGGGTGGGCACAGGCTTTCATTCCAACCAAGCACTTACACACCTGATACTACTACTCAGGCCCATTAGCAAAGGCTCTTGGGTTTGATTGGTGGTGTCAGGTGTATAAGTGCTTGGTTGGAATGTAAGCCTGCACACACACCAGCCCTGCCATAAAGCGACAATATTTGCATTAAAAGGCTGTGTGAGCCAAAAACGCAAACGCAGTCTATGACACGAAAATTACACAGCACCAGCTTTACGCATTGACACACCACCTTTTGTGTAACAACCCCTTGAGATGCAAACACTTATATTTTAGAGCAGAAAACTACCAAAGGCAGTGGTTATGCCATTTTCGACAAACTAAATTGTGCATATCATTTGAAATTTTTTATTTTGAGATTGAACTAACATTCCTGGTGGCCCTTGCCCATCAAAATGGAGGGTTATGTAAAAAAAAAAAGAGAAATTATTATTTATTCACAAATTGCTGAACATGTCATTGTGTTTCCCTGTGTTAAAGTGTCTGTAACCTGTGTCACATACTTAGGAATGTTTACCTATGTCATAGTTTACAATGATTGACTGTATCACATAGTATGGAATAATTCCTGAGTTACATAGTTAAAAATTATTGTCTATATCACATAATTTGAAACGATTGCCTATTTCCATAGTTTTGAGTGATTGCCCATGCCTCATAATTGAGAATTGCCTATGTCACATAATTTAGAATGATTGCCTGCACCTCATAATTTAAGCATGATTTCCTGTGTCACATAGTTTAAGAATGATTGCCCGTGTCACATAGTTTAGAATGATTGCCTGAGCCATGTTGTTTAGAATGACTCCCGTGTCACATAGTTTAGAATGATTGCCTGTGCCATGTTGTTTAGAATGACTCCCGTGTCACATAGTTTAGAATGATTGCCTGTGCCGCATAGCTTAGACCTGCAGTCTAGACCTGTGGCTTATGTTACATTGTTCAGGGCTATGTCTTACCCTGTTCTCAGAGATCTTTCCGTCCTTTTGGTTTTAAATCCAAACCTTATGAAGTACACCTCATCAAAAGGCATGAGTTGACAATTAGTTGTGTTCAGGTTTCCAAGTCAGTGTTGGAGTGAAAACCTGCTGAATGGTAGACCATCAGGGTCAGGGTTGAGCAGCCACAGATTTGTGTAAAGACCTGCTAGTCTTCTCAAACCTTTGCAGCCCATATTTCAATAGTATAGACCTGTGACCAGTGCTCCATAATTTTGATAGCACCTTCTGTGCTTGCTTTACTCCAGGTAACAATGCTGAACTGTTCTGCATGTTTTTGTGTGATAATTGAAAGACTGCTCAAATTTTCCTGTTCTATGACTTAAGTAGGGCTCCAGTGCAGCAAGTGCTGGGAACCTGCTTCCTCACTGTCCCATTCTTTCCCAATTCTCCCTCTCAGCAAACAGCACGGCCCCCCCGATCGCCCCCAAAAGTTTGGCTCCGCCCATAGCTCCTATTCCCATGGTGACAGGCGTGTCCCTGCTGACCTGCCTCGCCCGGCCAGTTTCTCAGCCAACGCCTGACGACTGCTCCGCAGAAACAGCAAATCAGGGGTCGGCCGCGCGGAGCGGAGCCAATCCCTCGCCCTCGCCCTCGCCTTCGGCCCCGCCCGCGACGGAGTCAGAGGAGGAGAAAGCTAAAAAGCTGCTATACTGCTCGCTCTGCAAAGTCGCCGTCAACTCCCTCTCTCAGCTGGAGGCGCACAATACAGGTGACCTTTAACCTCATCTCTTAGTGTTTCTCTCCTTGGGTTTCAGCTCCAATCGCCTCCAGGTCTCTGTGCAGCCTGTGTCTCTTTTCTTTGCACAGGTCATTCTCATTATGCAATTTTTAATTCCATTGTGTCCAAACTGAGCTTTGCAATGATTTTGTTCTTTATACTGTTGACACTCTCAGAGAATGAGAAAGGGTACCATATCAAGCCTGTTTTTTTATCCGCTGTGAAGGTTCGAAGCACAAAACCATGCTGGAAGCCCGGAATGGCGCGGGTCCAATAAAGGCCTATCCCCGGCCCGGGTCCAAGCTCAAGGTCCAGGCCACAGTAGTCAAAGGATCTGGCTTGCAGAACAAGACGTTTCATTGTGAGATTTGCGATGTCCACGTGAACTCGGAAATTCAACTTAAACAGGTTAGTCACCACAGATCAACTGCACAGTGATCAACAACAATGATCAGCACACAGATTAGCTACACAAATCAGCACCCTGATCAGCAGCTCATAGATCAGAAGCACATCATCAGATCAGCTGCGCATAGATCAACACACATAGAGTATCACACGTGTCAGAAGTACAGATTAGCAATGCTCCAGTCTGGACACTGATCACAAAGGTTGGTCTCACACAGATCAGTGGTGCAGATCAGCACATAGATCAGTAAAGGCCAACAGCATGAGAACACGCATATCAACTGAAAAATCAGGGCACAGATTGCCACGCAAATCAGTAGCAGGAGTCAGCAGCTCGCAAGTCAGCTGCACAGATCAACGGCACAGATCAGCACAAAGATTAGCAACACATGGAGCAGTTGCACACAAATCAGTGGGCAGATCAGCAGTAAACGAATCAGCACAAAGATCAGTAGCAGAGTTCAGAAGCACACAGATGAGTGGTACAGAGCCGCACAAAGATCAGCTGCGCAGATCAGCCGCAGACAGAGCAGCAGAACACATATCAGTACCCAGATCAGCAGCAAATAAATCATCTCAAAGATCAGTAGCACAGTTCAGAAGCACGCAGATCAGAGGCACAGATCAGCACAGAGATCAGCAGCACACATAGTAGCTCACAGATCTGTACACAGATCAGCAGCACAGAGTGGCAGCTCACAGATCAGCACAAAAATCAGCAAAAAGACCAGCAGCTTACAGAGCAGCAGCACACATATCAGTACACAGAACAGCGGCAAACAAATCAGCACAAAGGTCAGCAGTTTAGCAGCACACAGATCAGTGGCACAGTTTAGCAGCACAAAGGTCAGCCACACAGTTTAGCAGTACACAGATTAGTGGCACAGTTTAGCAGCACAAAGGTCAGCAGCACAGTTTAGCAGCACACAGAACAGTGGCAAAGATCAGCTTCACAAAGATCAGTGGCACAGTTTAGCAGCACACAGAGCAGTACACAGATCAGCAGCACAGTTTAGCAGCACACAGAACAGTGGCAAAGATCAGTAGCACAAAGATCAGTGGTACAGTTTAGCAGCACACAGGTCAGTACACAGATCAGCAGCACAAAGATCAGTGGCACAGTTTAGCAGCACACAGATTCAGTACACAGATCAGCAGCATGCAGATCAAGAAGATCAGCAGCTCAATTCAACAGTACACAGATCAGCATGCAGGTCATGGCACGGATCAGCAGCTCGCAGATCAGCGCACATATAAGCAGCACACAGATGACCAGCACAGATCAGCAGTATGTTCTGTGGTGTTTTCCAGCACATCTCTAGCAGGAGGCATAAGGACAGAGTTGCTGGGAAGCCTCTGAAGCCGAAATACAGTCCATACAGCAAACAACAGCGCGGAACCACGGCTTTAGCGGTAAGAAACTTGCGGCTAAATTTAACCCTACGGGAATCCCCTCTGACTGCAGCACACCTGGGACAATTTAAATCTCATACTAAACTCAGCCTTTGTCTGTCCTGCTACTCCGACACTGACACTACTCAGTACTCAGCCAATGAATGACTAATACTTCTCTTTCTGGACTGCTTTCATTACAGAACTGTCTAAATATATTGTGTTGTGGATAAGAGTGAGTCTGAAGGCACAGAATGAGTGCGGCCGCCTGTATTAGCGGTGTCTGACTGGGCTGCAGAGCGGTCTGCGATGACTCATGTTTATGTAACCATATGCAGGGAGAGAGCCTAAGTAGCTCAGACTCCTTCTCATATAAATCTGAGCTTAATGCACCTCCGAGAGTTTTCTTCCCAAAAAGGACTCATAGCAGTAATGATTTCATACGTAACTGCTGATCCTATTTTTGAAAAAAAAAAAAAGAAATATCCTTCTGTGCTGCAGTTTGGAGAGTCTGATCAATGTCACACTGCGATGCGCATCACCTGTGGATTTATCTGACAGCGTATGATCAGGGTCCCTCAACCAAGTTTGTGACGACAGCTACTGCTTTTCATCACACCTTAGTTTGCTGGTCACCCCTGGAGGATTTAGCTTTCCCATGCCCTCATGTTGAGAATGACGCCGAAGTGCTCCGCGTCATTACCTAGAGTCTGTGAGAGTTTAGGTCAGAAAGCTTAAATTCACAAATTGTGCTAGATTTTACACCTCTGCCATCACTAAGAATAAGACCTCACAGTTTTAAAAAGCAAGTGTCTTCAAACAAGTATGCATTTAGACAGAATGGATTGTGCAATACATATTGCACTTATACTGGGAGAGTTGATTTGGTTGTTTTCCCACCATAATTCAGTAATTGTTCTTTTTCAGAATTGCCTTGGTGACATCTTTTATGTGGTTATATCCTTAATGCAAAATATTGGGTAATCATCCCACTGGCAAAGTCCAGTGGAGTCAATTACTTTAAGTGAGAAGTGGGAACATTTGTCCACGGGAGGCTGAGTTGCTGCTCTCTTAATTTGCTGTGATTCCCCTCCCCCACAGGCGAAGCTGGCTCTGCAGAAGGACCTGGTGAAGCCTCTGTCTCCAGCTTTCATCTCCAGTCCCTTCTGCCCCAGCAGCGTGGCGACCCTGCCCTTGCACGCCCGCCCAACTGCCCCCCTCTTTCAGACGGCCGCTCTGGCAACCCCTTTCCTAAGAGCCGCACCTGGAGCAATACGACCGACTGCAGGGTCTACTGTCCTGTTCACTCCATACTGACCCACTAATGCGGGGGATATACTGTCCTGTTCACGCCGTACTGACCCTCTAATCCCGCAGGTCTACTGTCCTTTTCACTCCGTTTTTACCTTCTGATCTGGGGGATATACTGCCCTTTTCACTCAGTACTGACCTGTGATATGCGAGGGGAACTACTGTCCTGCTCTCTCCATACTGACCCTCTAGTCCTGCAGGTATACTGCCCTGTTCCCTCCGTACTGACCCTCTAATCTGAGGGATATACTGCCCTTTTCACTCAGTACTGACCCTCTGATCTGGGAGGGGATCTACTGCCCTGTTCACACCGTACTGACCCTCTAATCCGGGGGATATACTGCCCTCTTTACTCAGTACTGACCCTCTGACCTGGGGGCCTTCTTTCTTGTCCACCTTTTACTCACCTTTTAATCTGGGGGGTCTACTGCCCTGTTCACTCGTGTAGGCCCTCTAATCTAGGAGAACTACTGTGCAGTTCACTCTGTAAAGACCCAGTAATCTGGAGGGTCCACTGTCCTGTTCACTTGGTACTGACCCTCTATTCTGGGGGATCTACCATCCTGTTTGCTCCGTATTGACCCTCTTTTTTGGGAGGTATGCTGTCCTGTTCACCCCTTAAAGATCCTCTTATTTCAGAGGTATATTGGTCTGTTCAGTTTGTACTCACTGTCTTATCTGGGGATCAACTGTTCATTTCACTCCATATTGACCGTCTAATTTGGGGGGTCTTCTATCCTGTAAAGCCCATACTTGCCATCAGATCTGGGGGGAGAATTATCTGGTTCTCTCTGTACTGACCCTCTCATCTGGGGGATGTACTGTCCCGTTCACATAGTACTGACCTTCTTTTCTTGCGGTTGGGATCTACCATCTTTTCCACTTCATACTGACCCTCATGTTGGAGGGGGGTCCACTGTCCTGCTCCATACTGACCCCCTGCCCCCAAGTCAGCAATGAGGAACGGGAGCCCTCCGAGTCCTGCAAAGGGCCCGTCCCAGCAGAGTCAAAATGGCCACTAGTGACCGAGCTGAAAAAAATACATAGTATTTCAATGAAAGACTGCACCCAGCAATCCCAGCTTCTGGATCCAGTGTGAGTTTCACAGAGTGAGCACTGAAAAGCATCAAACTTCTTCCTGAATGACTTGAATCTCCAGTCTTCCTAAGCAATGAAAAGAACATCTCTGACTCAGCTGCAAATTTCGATGTTGACCCTAGCCTTTCCCCGGCCTGAGACGCTAACAGTTTCAGTCAGACATGCTGAGAGGCTGCGATGCTGTCTCTGCCTCAGTGCACGGCTGTTGTGTATTATGCAGGTGAAAAGCTGTGATTGCAGCTTATCTACTGCTGTTTATTTTATGTTTAGCCATCTGGATATTGACTTTTTTATGATGTTGCAGGTCATCCTTTATTCATTTTTTTAGGGTTTCACGTGTTTATGTGTGCGGTTTAGTGATGGATACTCGCTGCTTTGCTCGAAGTCCTCGATAAGGCTCATCTCAGCAGATCTTAAATGGCATTGTTGACTGTTCTTGAGCAGGTATTCTTGTTTCAGAAAAAGATGATCTAGATTTTCATGTGCACTATGAATCCTGCCTGTTCTTTGGCATGGAGCAGATGGGCCTCTGTGTGGTGCAACAGAGTTGCATTAGTCCTGCAATAATGGGCACATGTGTCAGTTATTTACATTCAGACCAGTCCAGGCAATACCCATTCTATTGTAGAGGAAGGATAGTACTTAGAACATAGATGCAATGGTTTGTGTATTTTTAGAATTGAAGAAGAAATCCACACCTGAATGATGTGGAGTTGTTTATTTGAGAATAGGATATTAGTTTAAAGCATAATATGTATGTATAATGGAAAAGTCTGTATATAAAAATGTTACTTTTTAATAAAAATAATATATTTCAATCTGCTGTTCTCTTCCTGGTAATTGCCCAGAAAATAATTTAAAAAAACATTCTTTGTAGTTTGTGAACACGTAGTTGGTGATTCAACGATGTCCTGTGCCACACAGTTACGTTACCACCGAGTTAATTAGATCACCGTAGTCACTTTAGGATATCACCATTTCATTGCATTGTGGGATGCAGTTTACACAAGTGCAGTACAGTTCACGCAAAAACAGCCCTGGATGCATACTGTGAAATTTGGCCATTTTAATATGTCATCTGGGCATCTTTGTTACACTTATGAATTTAATGTTGCTCACGTACTGTACACTACTTTCTACTGTGGCCACGATCTGTCACTGAGTAGTAAGCAGTCGGTGATACAAATCAAAGTAAATAACTCTGTAAATTTGGGTCTCTGTGTCATGCATGCAGTCAAGCTTCTTGCTGCTTTGCGATTTTGAGTATTCCCCATGCAACAAGCTACCAAAGTGAGCTCCAGTTCCTATTTTTTAATAATCCATAATAGAATGAATTTAAAAATGAATCTTTGTTTGGTGTGGAAGTGAATTTTGGAATGAAACTGTGACACATACGGCCCAAGCAATCGTTATTTTCACTGCGACGGGGAAGGAAATTGAATCTCTTGGATCACAGATGTGCCGTGACCTACAGAGAGAGATTTCTCTTTGACCATAAATGCGTTCCTGCCTCCTGGCTCTTGTGGATTCCATTGTTTGTCAGGTGACACATATCAAAAAATTATCTTCTAAATTCAGTGAGGGTTAAATCAAATAAAATCTAGAGAACATTTCCGTTTCACCTTATGCAGCCAACTAACCTGTTTTGAGTATTCTTCAGCCATGTCCTTATAAAGACTTCTCCTGTGGTAGGGCTGATCTGGTTGTGAGAAATGGGACCCCGGCTCTGCAGTTATGTTAAATGCCAAGTGTATGCCTGCAAATAATAACATCAATTTTACATTGGTTATGATATGCAATATCGTCAAGATACATTATTGGATTCAATTGTTAGTTTCACTCAATAGGCATTGCTGCTGCTGTTTTCAGACGTGTTTGTTGGCAAGTGCTTGTGTCAGCAGAAGTAGGTCAGACTTCAGTGTAGACGTGGTTCTTGCTTCAGGAACATGTTGAGTATTGCCTTGCACAACTGCATTTAAATGACACTCCAGTAAGTGTCAACTCGTGGAAATACCCCGCTAAAATAGAAATCGCCCTCCAGATCCAACTGTCTGGCCAGTTGATTGTCAGCAAAGGCAAATAATGTTAATTCTGTTAAATCGGAATGTTGCAGCATGGGCTCCACGCTTTTTTGTGCTATTTACAAAAGAACTAGCCAAGCTAACTCCAATACATGTGGAACTATTTATTTTCTGTCATGCTTGACTGAAGCTTTGGAATGACCTTCCAAATCAAATAACTCAACCTAACTGCTGTAGATATACAGTATGTTTTTTAAATCTTTTTTTTTTATGCTGAAAAAGAATATAACCAAGCTTAAATTTTCCTTCTGGAATGTATAAATAGTCTATTTCAATGATGCGCTAAAAGACTACCCCAGTGCTGCCCCACTTTGCCAACACATTATGCAAATGGTCCATTTCGAGTTGCACTGAATCACCTACTGAGAGCTGGGCTAAGATCTCTGTTTTTTTTTTTATCTTGCACGGTAGTGGAAATGTCTTTGTTGTATAGGTAATGGTGGAATGTTTATGTAGGACTACAAGAACTACATCATGTAAAATTGAAAAGAACATTCGAATTAGTCTGATGCACTTTAATGTTGCATTGTGGGAGCAATGCCTGGATTCTGAATTCCTGGGTTCTCTATAGCAGATTATTTTAAATGTATCTGCACAGCCAGAGCCCTGTACACTCCGTTCAATCCAGTGGAGACGGACAGCTAAAGTGCTGTAAGCTGCCCAGGTAGCCCTGCCCATATATCTGAATCCTCTAACCTTCTCCAAGATAGCAGTGTGCAATACGGAATCATCTGATGCCCTCTCATGTAATGCAGATAACAGAAAACACGTAAAGACTAATCTCTAAGCAAGTTTAATTTACAAAATGAATTGTATGTATGCAAATCAATTCATTGCAGTGCCCAAAAACTATGTTCCTTAATGGTATCAGTAAATAATGTTGGAGATTTGGGCACAATGTTCACTGATTGACTCTTGGCATAGTTTAGAGACGACCACTTCGCGCAGGTTATTTGTGAGAGAGCGTGAGGAATGTTGAATTCGTTGGGCTGTCGGCCTGTTCTCCATCCTAAAGCGCCACTGCCAAATCTCATTTGGACACCATGTGCAGTGCTGTCAGCTTCCAGAAGCATCCGCTGCTCATCGTCCCAATCCCATAAATACATCAGGCTGAAATCTCACTCCCAAGTTTGGCCATTTGTCATGAATAATGCAGTGGAATTTGCGACGGAGTTATGCTTTGATTGCGAACGAGGCTCCACATATGGCTCAGGTCTTTGTTCACATCAAAGCCGCAGCCATCATGCATAATCAGCTCACAGAGATATTGCTGAATTTGAGCAGCGCATGTGATTTGAAAGTTCACCAGAAGTGCATGTCTTTTGTCATTTTGTTATTAAAATTCAAATACAGTGACGAGCGATGATGGAACCTGACGAGCAGCCTGTTCATTCATATAGCAGTTGGTAATTCAATAAGAGCTGTAAGAAATATCTTCATTCGGCTACCCTGACAAAACTTTTTACGTCATACTCTACTGTGCTAAAGTTTAGAATCATTCATTTTCACATAGATTAAATGGAAGAAGCTTTGTGTTGTTACGCCGAGAAAGTGACGCAAAGCAGACATTTTTATTCTCTAGTGATTTTCTGGGAACGGAAGAACATTAGGGTCAAGTACAAAATCAAACACCTGACTTAAAATCCATCGGGTTGTTGTGGGATCACCGGAGTCATAAAAATTGAGAAGTGCACTCATCTTCAAAGACACCCGAGGAGACATCCCAGTCAGTGAGGATATCATTCATACCCACAGTTTAATAATTTAATGCATTTAATAAGCAGTTCATGTGTCTGCTGCTGCCTCAATAGACTCCTTAAAAACAAGCTCATTAAGCCTCACCCTGATGCCCTGCTGTGTGTACAAGGCTTGGCCTGTGGAGTGAGTTACGCTGTGTGTGTGTGTGTGTGTGTGCGTGTGTGTGCAGGTATTTGTTTCTCTTGTAGGAACCAAATGTCTACAATTGATGGAATACCAAATTTCTTCATAATTTTCTGGTCCCCACAAGGAAACTGAGCTATTTTAGGGTTAGGGGTGTGTGTGTGTGTGTGTGTGTGTGTGTCTGTGTGTGTGTGCGTGCGTGCGTGCGTGTGTGACTCACTTCCTACTGTCCCCTGAGCAGCAGACGGTCACAGCTTGCTGCACACTACATCCAGATGAGAGGAAATGGTTCCCTCTAGCATGTGCCTCTGAGGAAGTCTCTGACCTTTACTAAACTTCCTTTAGATAGCAAAAAGATAGAGTATTGGAATAACTTCATGAGATTTTACCGTTAATAATCACAAGCCTTTGATATTATGGGTTCTATTAATAGCCCACTGCTAGAGCTTCACTCCAGCAGCCCTCTGATTCGTGTGTGTACTCCAATCAGCTTGCGGTCTCTTCGTCTGATTTAAAGCCGTCTCTGATCTGTACAGCTTTTTCAGTGCTAGACACGACAAAGAAGAGGAGAGTTTCAGAATCTGGGTCCATGTTTTGAAAGAGCACATATGGTCTGGGAACAGGTTTTAATATGAACGAGGAGCGACTGTGTGCTGCACTGTCTGGTCAGAATGCCTCCTCAGATTCATCATTACTGCAGTTTTCTGCATCCCTCAGCTCTTGTCCTCATAATGGAGAATAAAGACCTTTAAAATGTATCCAGAAAATGTATTTTAGGGTCCAAAGGTTGCTCTTTGATGCACTATAAAATGCATGCTTCATTGTTTAGCAATAATGCACCTGCTATTATCGTCTGAGAGCTTGGTGAATACATCTTGATTGCAAATGGAAAGACTTCCATTGCAAAAATTGGGGGGGGAAAAAATTACTCTGGTAGTGAGATGCTGTCTCATCAGATTTAAAACACGGACTCTAATTCTGCAAACCTCGCACTCAAGCTCCAATTTCTGGTGTCTCTTTAGTGCTTCGCTGATTTTTTCTATTTTAGAGCAGAATTCTGAATAAGTCTGTAAACTCTTTTTATATGATGAGCTCCTGTGAAGCACAGCTCAGAGAGAGGGGGAGAGTGAGAGAAAGAAAGAGCTTGAGAGAGAGAGAGAGAGAGAGGCCAAGACAGAGTAAGAGAGAGAAATGCATTGTGCTGAATTATGTTTGATGAGCTAGTCACCCCTAAAATTTACATTTTAACATATTTTTTCTCTTCCATTTCTTGAAAATGTCTGTTTCTGTCGCTAGTATCAGTCCTGCAGAACACTTGGCTGGAACTTTCCTTCCTAACAGCACGAGCTGACTGGCAGTTTAATGTAAACGAAAGCCATTACAGAAAGGCCTAATGAAGCATTTGGTGTATTTTTTATGGGATTAATCTATATGTTTGTCGTCATTAGCAATGTAATCGGCTTCATCTGTCAATCTCAGGCAATGTTGGCCTAAATAAAATCTTATTAGTTCTTTTTCTTAAATTGCATCTTCGCTGATTGTTACATTAAAACCAGATGCCAGTCATTCTTTTTTACATTTCATACATTCGCAGCAAAACAAACTTGTATTGATTGGGAAACAAAGACCCGTACATGCTTAAGGTTGTTTTGGGCCCATGAAAATTAAGCCATTTTATTTAACTTGAGCTGTTTTAGAGGTATGACCCATCACAAAAAGTAGGTCCTTTGGCACATCGTACCCTGAGTCAGGGGTAAGTTGGGCATGGCAACGGGGCAGGTTGAGCCGACTTCAGGAAATGAAACTGGTCCTCAACTCTCTTGCTGTTACTGGCAAGTTCGGTCTCCACAGGGTCATAAAATAGCTGATGTGCTTTTGTAAGTCTGCTAGATCCTGTCATTGGCCTGTCCCCCTGCCCAGCTCTTGTGATCTATCACTCTAGTGTGATGAGTTCTATCATGAAATCCTTTGCTGCTGCACGTATAGATTTTCCTGTTGACACTTGGCCTGGTGCTTTTCTGAGGTCATCTAAGGGGGCTGAGTGCTAGTCAGGCTTCATTAGTACAACCCCCAATTCCAAAAAAAAAAAAAAACTGGAGTGTTCAGGTGAACACGTGTCGCCTGCGAAGCACTTATGTGAAAGTGTGACTACCAACTGAAAGTGTGACTACCGGACAGACAGACAGACGGACAGACAGACGCCGGACAAAGTGATCCCTATGTGCCGCTATGCTTCGCAGGCAACACAAAAACTGGGACAGTGTGTTATATGGTAATAAACATAGAAAGCAGCAATGATAAAATTGATTTTCCCTCATAATCTCACCCATCTTTAATTGAGAACTGAAGAAGTAAATCATTTTAAAGGTTTACACCTTCTAACTTGTTTTGAAATTTGTCATTTTTCGCTAATTCCACTCGAAGCACCTATTACTAAAACCCCATAAGTCACACTTGACTTGACTTGACTTCTGGGGTTTTAGTAATCAGTGCTTCAATTTTAATTCTTGAAATATATGTTAATTCCAATTTTGATGCCTGGAATACATTGCTTCTTGGTAATTGTTTATTCATCCTTTGTACTCATTTTCATGAAAAAACAATGAGGGTACCTCACCCCCCCGAGTTAGGGTAGGCCGTGAAAGTCAAAGGGTAGGAGGGGTCATTGCCACCAGTGTCAATTTTTGCCTGTTTTTGATGCAAAATATGCTTTCAAATTAGTTGCAAATACAAAATGCTATTATTCCGTTTCATGCTCAATGAACTTTGTTGACCACACTGATTGTCATCCTTATTGATTTATTGATGTAGCTTGTACTTGAATTAGTAAATCTTGGAATTACAATGACCAGCAGTGACCAGTAACCTTGAAGTGACCTTCACTTAATAATATTAGAAGTGCATGACCGACATACTTTTACTTGTGTGTTTGACTGGTTACTGTGCTGTATACTATTTTTATTCTGTGCTATAGGCCTTCTGTTATACAACGTCAGAGAATTGCTCATGAAGTTGTTCTCATAATTCATAGGTAAACCTTTTATACAAGTGTGTTCTATCATAGGGAAAAACAAAGTAAAGAAAATGTGAAAAATGTCCAGTAAACTATTTTTTTTTCCTTTTGTGTTTTTTCCCCCAAAATGAGTTATTCATGACATCATAGTAATGTCAAATTTATGTTACTTAAGAGTTTATAGCATTTATAATAATACAAAAATATTAATTGTAGTATCAGTAGTTGTAGAGGTTACAGAAAGTTTTCAGCTAAAACTAATAAAAATATAAAAAAGTGGATTTTTTGTCATTTTGATATTTTTTCCTAATTTGGTGTTAGTTAAGACATCACTATGATGTCATAATGTTGAAATGTGCTTTATTTGTACATGATTTGAAGAGAAGACATCTGTAGCTGTACACTGATACCAAACAAGATCGCTTAATTTCGTCGGGGTTGTAGTAGAAAAACCCTTTGTTGTACAAGGGTTAACTCGGCTATGTGTATGTGCATATTTTGGAGCTTCTACGTTGCCATCTAAACAAGGTGTCGTCTTGTCATTTTAAGCAAGACAATGCAAAGTCAGATTCAGCGTGTGTAAAAACAGCATGGCTTTGTAGTCAAAGAATGTGAATGCATGACTGAACTGCCTGTGGTCCAGACCTGATGCCCATTGAAGACGTATGGTCAATATAAGGCATGAGATACAACATCAGAGAGCACAGACTGTTGAGCAGTTTCAGTGTTATATCAAGCCAGAAATGGGAGCGGGAGATCCACTATCACAGATGCAGCAATTATTGTCCCCTATTCCCACACAACTGCAGAGAGTTGTTCCATGGAAAGGTGATGTAACGCAATGGTAAACATCCCCCTATCCCTGAGTCCCAAGTTTTTTGGAGTTTGGTTGGTGGGATCTTTGCATGATGAGATGATTTCATGTTTTCCCCCACAGCCACCATTTACAATGTGCTCCATCTGGTCACCTCAGCCAATGAACCACTGTATTGAAATGTTTCTCCTTAATTTGTATCACATAATTCATTTTATGCATAGTTGCCTAGTTACAGTCGGTGGCTCATTTTCCAACTTACCCCGTTCTCCCTTTCTGATCTGCAAGAGTCGCACTGAAGGCTGTCAGCTCATCGCCCGAAGCCGTCCTGTGTATGACCGCCGGGGATTACGCGAATGTGAGATTACTGCTGGCCGTCAGCAGAAACATCGATCCTGTCTGATTAAAGTATATCTCGCACTCATATGTCTTCATTAGCGACTGCTGAGAGTTACCTTGAAAGCATCAGCCGCACAGCAGTCTGCGCATGGTCACCCATATCACAAATTAAAGACTAATCTCCTCTCATAGGCATTCATTTACTGGCCTAATTCTCATTTTACAGGTGCTTCAATTGAAAAGTACCCCAGGCATGTTTGATATAACTTTTATTATACTTAAGGTATTCTAAATTATGTTATTCTTAAGATATACAGGGGTGAAAAAATATTTTAAACACATGTAAAAGATGAATAGCAACTAGTAATAAGTATAGGCCCACCCCTTGCCGTCAGAAAAGTTTCAGTTCTTATAGGAATGCTGCCATTTCTGCAGTGGGAGTATGGGCCCATTATTCGAGAGCAGTCCCCTGCCATTGACAGGTGATGAAGAAGTTGCAAATGTAGTTTGCAATCTGTGCTGCAAAATTTCCCATACTCGTTCAATTATGTTTAGATTTGATTTTGTAAAACATGAGAATTCATGCCTGTGTTCTTGGAAACAATCTTTAATGCATTTACCAGTGTCATCATGTTGGAACATGGAAATGTCATGAGGGAAGTGTTCTCACCAGAGAGTGCTCTAGGCCCTGTAAGATTGTGTAATTTTGTTAGCCTGTTGCATGTCCAAGGGGAGCAATCAATAGGCTCATTGAGTCCAATGCAATTGCTGCCTTTGCCATTACAGAATGAGCATCATACCGTTGGAAACAGACTTTGCCAATTGACTTCATCCTTTGGCTTACTCTAAATTTAAATTTGTCCAGATGCATTCCAAAGAGTAGAAGACAGTTCATCCGACCATTTTATTTCTCTCTATTGCTCAAGGGTCGAAATTTGGTGTTCCTTTGTGTTCAAGTATTGTGTTTTTGTGTATTAGATACATATGGTCTCTGCACGGCGGTCCTGTCATAAAGTGAAGCTGTACTGTTTCATTGAGACCGGTTTAGATAAGGATCGGTCCAATTCTGTGGTGATTTTTAGAGCTGTAGTTCTGTATCAGTCTACCAAGTCTCTTTCTTTTCCTGTCGGGGAGCTTGAACTTGTGGACCCAGTTTATTAGGGCCCGAGCACCGACCGGTGCCAGGGCCCGGAACGGGTCCTGGCACCGAAGGTGCGAGGAACCTATTGTTTTTGATGGGATTTTTATTATTCTTCTTCTTCTTCTTCTTCTTTTTATTCTGCTGCGAGAACGCATTTTTGAGGGCTTTGCCATGCACGAAAACTCACAAAAATTTGCCCACACGTCAGTCGTGGTGAAAATTGCAAAGTATTATTATTTTTGTGCTTGGACATGCCCCGGTGGCTCTATAGCGCCACCAAACACGGGGCCATTTTGGAACGCACTTGCTCGGATTCTCACGAAATTTTATAGAGTCATAGTAGTCATCATAAATTTTTTTGTAAATTTTTTTGAAATTTTTTTGCCTCACAGGAAGTGAGCTATGAGCCATTTCCTGCGTTTTTTTAGATTTTACGAACACATTTTTGATGGTTTTATCATACTCGAAAACTCACCAGACTTGGCTCATAGACTAGATATATTACGTTTTTTGATTCGATATCTCATTTGGCACTGGGTGTGATATGGTAGCTCGATAGCGCCCCCTAATGCATAATTGCATTTTTGAGGACCTCAGCATGCTTGAAAACTCACAAAACTTTGCAAACATATTAAGCAGGACTTACTTTTAACTAGGATTTAGGGTTTACAGATGGATGTGGCAAAATTGCATTACAGCGCCACCTAGAAAATTTCAATGAAGCAGCCCTCGCAGCGTGTTTGACCTCCATGTACAAAATTCGGTGGACATGTGTACTATGCCAAGACCTAAAAAAAAGTCTCTAGGTGCCATGACCTAGACTCAACAGGAAGTCCGCCATTTTTAATCGAATTTGCAAATTTTTTAAATTTTTTGCCATTCACAGGCTTCGTACTTTAACGAACTCCTCCTAGAGATTTTATTCGTTCAACTTAAAATTTTTAATTTAACATCTTAAGACCTTGTCGATGTTAAATTGCGAAGCTTTTTTGGATTCATTGAACTTTGTATCCGTGGCGTCGCGGCGAATTTCGATGTTCCGCCATGAAACAGGAAGTTGGTTTTACGCGCACATGCTTTGTGAAATTTGCGCGAAACTTTACAGGCTTTATAGGAGTCCACTTCCAAGTAGACCTATATGTTGATATTAGATTGGGTGATGTCAGGTGGCTCCACAGCGCCCTCTTGAAACGGCCATGTTGAGATAAAAGTGCTTAAATGTTCATGAAATTTGGTGTGATCATTGCATTGTTCATGTCGAGTTATTTTAATTTTTTTGAAATTTTTTGGCCAAACAGGAAGTGAGCTATGCGCCATTTCCTGCGTTTTTCCAAATTTTATAAACACATGTTTGGATGCTTAAGAATATTCGAAATCTTGCAAAAAGTTGCACAAATTATAATTGTTTTATTATCTTCAATTTTATATATCAATTTACACTAAATTTGGCACAATGGCTCTATAGCGCCCCCAATCAGATTTTTAAAAGAATTGCCATTTTGAGGGTCTCAGCATGTTCTAAAACTAACAAAATTTTGTAAATGTATAAAGACCATCATTCGTATTACTCTGACAAAAAACTTATATATATACATGGCAAAAATGTCACTATAGCGCCCCCTGGAAAATTTTAAATAAGCAGCCCTCGCAGCCTGGTAAACCTACATGTATGAAATTCGGTAGACATGTGAAATATGCCGAGACCTACAAAAAATTCTCTTGGTGCCATGACCTACACTCAACAGGAAGTCCACCATTTTTAATTGAAATTGCAACTTTTTTGGATTGTTGGCCATTCACAGGTGTCGTACTTTAACGAACTCCTCCTAGAGATTTTATCTGATCAACTTAAAATTTGGCATATGACATTGAAAGACGTCGTCGATGTTAAATTGCGAAGCTTTTTTGGATTAATCGAACTTTGTATCCGTGGCGCCGCGGCGAATTTCGATGTTCCGCCATGAAAATGGAAGTTTATTTTATGAGCATATGCTTTGGGAGATTTACATGAAACTTTACAGGCTTAATGATAGTCTAATTCCAAATATACCCATATGTTGATATTGGAGTGGGTGTGGTCAGGTGGCTCTACAGCGCCCTCTTGACACGGCCATGTTGATATAAAAGTGCTTGAATGTTCATGAAATTTGGTCAGATCATTGCATTTGGTTTTCTGGGCTGTGCCGATTTTTTTGAAATTTTTCGGCCAAACAGGAAGTGAGCTATGAGTCATTTCCTGCGTTATTCCAAATTTTATGAACACACATTTGAAGGCCTTAGCATACTCGAAAACTTGCAAAACTTAGCTAAAATTTTATTTGTCACATTGTCTGCAATTTGAAACAAAAATTGGCAGTAAATGAGGCATCATGGCTCTATAACGCCCCAATACGATTTTTAAAAGAATTACCCTTTTGAGGGTTTCAGCATGCTCAAAAACTCACAAAATTTTGTACAATTTTAAAGAC
This sequence comes from Gymnothorax reevesii, assembly GCA_029721435.1. Classification (NCBI taxonomy): domain Eukaryota; kingdom Metazoa; phylum Chordata; class Actinopteri; order Anguilliformes; family Muraenidae; genus Gymnothorax; species Gymnothorax reevesii. The sequence continues at coordinate 14,089,684 of CM056587.1, read as the reverse complement.
CATCATTCCTATTACACTGATAAAAAATTAACAAATAGGCGTGGCAAAAATGGCATTATAGCGCCCCCTGGAAAATTTAAAATAAGCAGCCCTCGCAGCCCGATAAACCCACATGTATGAAATTCGGTAGACATGTGGAATATGCCGAGACCTACAAAAAAGTCACTTGGTGCCATGACCTAGACTCAACAGGAAGGCTGCCATTTTTAATTGAAATTGCAACTTTTTTTTTTTTTTTTTGCCATTCACAGGTGTCGTACTTTAACGAACTCCTCCTAGAGATTTTATCGGATCAACTTAAAATTTGGCATATAATATCTAAAAACCTTGCTGACATTAAATTGCGAAGCTTTTTTGATTTCATCGAACGATGCATCCGTAAACTGACACAATCTTAGTTATTTTTACTTCATAAATGCAAGGCCAGTAAAATGAGAAAAATGTAACTATCTCGAGACACTCCATCCGGCACGAGGTCGCTGATTGGCTGTATGCAAATAAGTTACTGTTGGTGTCCGGAAAATGCATTAATAGCAATGTTGTTAAGTATTTTAAAAAAAAAAAGGTGGTTCGTTATTTTGTAATTAATTTCCGTTCTGAAAGTAGCCTAGTTGTAGTCGATGACAACCTGCAGTTAATGTCAGTTTACCTTTTTTTTTTTCAAAAATGGTTGAAGTTTATATTAATTACAATGTGTGAAATTAACTGCAATGGACTCTGAAAACAAAATATGTGTATTACCTGTTTTTTTTTTTTTGGGAAGGGGGGGGGGGGCCGCAAAAATTTTCTTATGTACCAAAGGCGGGCCCAGCAGAGAAAGTTTGGGAACCACTGCATTAGTCATTCCGGGCAATGAGTAATTTTTTTAAATTTTTTGGCCAAACAGGAAGTGAGCTAAGAGCTATTTCCTGCGTTTTTCCAAATTTTACGAACGCACGTTTTAAGGCCGTAGAATCCTCCAAAACTTGCAAAACCCTGCACAAATTATAAATGTCTTACTCTCTTCAATGTCATTCATCGATTCGCACTAAATGTGGCATAATGGCTCTATAGCGCCCCAAATCAGGTTGTTAAAAGAATTGCCCTTATGAGGGTCTAAAAATGCTGGAAAATTTACAAAAATCAACATATTCATGGAACCCGGTATTACAATTACGATATTGTAGATTTTGCACACAGGCATGTTAAAATGGGATCATAGCGCTCCCCAGAAAATTTTTGCACTCCCCTCTGGAATCCATATTGCACACAATCTAGCAGTGCCCAAAGGCTCTGAATGGACACCTGCACCCATCAAGATCTTGCTGCCACCCCAACGTGCACGAGGGGGGCGAGGGCCCTTTCAACGCTGCTTGCAGCTTTAATTTTATTTATTATTATTAATATTATTATTTTTGCTGTCACTGGTTTTCAGGGTTTTGCCCCTGTTGTCCTATTATTTGATGCTGTTTTCTTCATTCTTAACCCTATAATGCCCAGACACAGATATCATTATAGGAAAAATATGACTTATTGAAGGGTAGTATTCAGATCCACTGTTCATCATTAGGTTTTGTGACAGCAAAATATACATTGCTGAACAGAACTTCTTCTAATTCCAGGAGTATCATATCTGACACAGCTTAAAATCAGCACCCCTCCAGAACTCAACACTCAAAATTTCAAATTATTTATATGCTCTCTACTATCTATAGCTATCCCTTAACATGTATAAGAATAAGTTTTTGTGTACTATTTACCTTGGAATGCCAAACTTCGCTGCCAAATTCCAAGGAAATTCATGAATTCCCATTCACATGGGAGCTACTACCTTGAAGTGAGTGACTAGGGGAGAGACTCCTGTAATCTCACTTCTTCCTTCCAGGTGGCAGCAGTGTGTATCAGATATGATACAGTGAGCAGTCATGGTTGTGTTGCATCTTACCAGGTGGACATAATCCAGTGTATCATATATGATACAGGGGGCATTGTGGGGTTAAGTACATGATTTAGCTGTTTTTTTTTTTTTCTTTTTTCGTGACCATTACACCAGCACACTATTTAGCTCCTTTGAAACTGTTAGTGTTCTTTGTCTTGTTTTTGAGACATACCCAGCAAAATGCTGCTAGTTAGACCCCTTTTAAGCATGTCCATGCTGCCAATTAGCATTCAAATAAACTGAAATCACACATGTGCATGTTTCTATGCTTGTAGTTTTTTTACTTGACAGTAAAAGTAATCTTTCTGAGGTATTCCTGATATTTTGTCTGTCCTGTGCACTTCAGCTTGATTTTACTCTTCATAACTTCATTCATTGATATGAGCCAGGATGAAAATAAATTAATGGCCATTATTTATTTATTTATTTATTTAATCAATCAAATGATATACAATTGGACTAGTACCAGCTGCTCAGACAGCTCCAATCTGATGTCAATATAATTCATTTTAGTGTTGTGCCACTCTAATACTTCTGATTAGTTTTGATCAGTTCAATATAGCGTGACAGTTTGAAACAAGTATAGGTCTTATGAAATCGGTTGCAATGTAAAATTTTCGCAGGCCACCAACATTTTCCCAACTGTTGAGTAGAAAATTATCAAACAGAGACATCTAGTGGTGATATGCGGATCTATTTTTAAAAATAAAGTGCTTGGGAAGAATTGTCACCATAGCAACTAAAGGGAATTCAGAGCAATCTGGCATATTTAGAAATACTTACATGGTTTATGGATTTTCTGTGTAATTAAGAATTAATATTGACCTTATCTATGGTATGTGTTAAACCAATTATGCTGACAAGCAGATAGGTTTTTCTCTTTAAAAACAAGTTGTAGACTTAAAAATATTGGAAGATACTATATAGAACATCGAACGCTGTCATTTACTGATGGAAGTGCGAAGTACCTGAACAATTTAATCTGCAAAGACCTTCACTGTTTGTTAATGTAGGCCTACATGTTTGTCAATTCCCCTTTCAGAATCTTTTATTAAAGACGGCAGTCACCAAAATTCTCATTTACTGCAACGCGGAATCATCACCCGGCAGTTGCAAATAATGAGCTCAGAATGACTCACTTCAAAATGCATAATAAAGACGAAGCAAAGAGCTGCTGTTAAATCTCATTATGGTTATGAACGATGAGTTGTTTTGTGCTTTATGGTGATGATAAAGCACAGGACCAAAGAGATGTTTTTAGTATTACAGGTATGTTATTGCTCTCTTTGTGAATCACGTGCATATCATCCTTCTCTGCTAATGGGCTGCTCTGCTTGTAAAACACTGACTGCAGATGACAGTGAACTAAGATATTTTGGAGCCCACTTGTTATCATGTAACTTCTCAGAGATCGCCGTTGAGGGAACTCCTTCGTTTACTAAATTACTGAAACTTATTGGTAGGTCTAATTTAAACATGCAGACGCAAATTATCCTGAGTGAGAGGGCTTTCCCTTACGAAAAATAAGTTTATTCAAGTGTGCAATTAGTATACTAAAAATAGAGAGTATACTTTCAGTGTACTTTAGATGTACTTATCAGAGATATACTTAACAAAGTAAAACTTAAGTATACTTAGCTTATACTGAAAAGTACACAGAAAAGTCTATATATATATATATTTGGCTAATACTTGTACCAAAAGTTTCGATTATCATACTTTTCTTGAGTATATCTCAAAGTATTAGAATATTCATGCCTAATGTTCAAGTATGCTGGCTTGCAGTTAGGCTACTATCAAAAGAATAAGCACATTAAAATATTTTTACCATGCTTATTGGCTTCTTTGAAGTATACTGCACTATATTTTATTCAGTTTTCATGGACTTACATATTTCACATGTACGTTTGCTGTAACAAGTCAGCTTTGAGGCAGCATAGCAGAGTAAATGGGTGGAGCTGAACTGGATTTTTATGCAGTGTTATTAGCCCAGACAGAAACAGATCAATATTTGTCTGATTTTATTTGAGAACAAATTTGACAATTATTGCAGTATTGACTTGTATTGAGTTGATACATACTCTTACAAAAAAAGTATACTTTAAGTTTCTGTTGCTTAAACTTGAAGTACCCATCTAGTTTACACCTAAGTTTTATTTTGTACTGCAAGTACACTACAAATGAACTTTTAAGTATGTTGTGACTTAACTAGTTGTATACCTCTGGCATAGGCCTACTTTTCAATTTATGAAAGTATACATTTAAGTATACTGCAAGTAAACTTACAGATATACTGCTAGTTTATTAGTTATATACTTCTAGTAAACTTTTCAGTTCATGTAAATATACTGTGAAGTATACTGCTAGTAAACTTATGCCCCCGACACACCGGATTGGCGGCGCCACTGCGGATTTTTGTCACAATCGCCATTACCGTAGTGACACCGCCAGTAGTGTTTTCATAGTTTTCCCCTACCCATCAAACGTGTTTTTTTTTTCGCGGTGCTACTGGGAAACCAGGGCGGAACTACGGTGGGGTCACTGAAGACATGGCGATCCCATTAAGTTTTTGCCACTACAATTTGATGGCGGTGCCACAGCGATTATTACTGGCAGTACTGTGGTGTTGGCGACAGCGATGAGAGGCCAGTGAGGTGCTACTGCGGGTATGGCGGCGTTACTGAGGTGCTACGGCGGTGGTGCTGCGGCAGCAGGGCGGCTCCGGTTCGGCTTTAAATGGGAGATGGTTTTCGTTCAAAATTCATTGTAATATTTTGTCTGCTGATGATTTATTCCTATAATGATACCACCGCAACGTGGTACAAGAGTTAAAAATGACTTCGCAGTAGCACCCCCATACCCGCAGTGCTCCCGTGATAGCTCCGTCTTAACACGGCCATAACCGCCACGGGATCGCTGTAGGGTCGCTGTAGGGTTTGGAGATTGCACGGCGGTTGAACTGCAGAGGCACAACTGTGATGGAGGTGCTACTGAGGTCCTTGTACGGTTCCATGGCGGTGCCACGGCGATCCCAGTGTGGATTAGCCCAACCTGTGGTGGCAATGCGGAAGTTTTGAACATGTTCAAAGTTTCCTCCGTGTCACCGTGGAGGTCTGCGGTTTTGACAGTTTTCTGCGGTGCTACGACAATCATTTGCAGAACTACTGAGGAACCATGGAGATCATAGTGGTGCCACTGCGGTTTATGCCGTACAAGCACCGCAGTGGCACCGCCAATCCGGTGTGACGGGGGTATTCAAGATGAACTATTTGTTCACTAGTTATATACTTCTAGCACAATTTCTAGTTTATAAAAGTATACTTTGAAGTATATTGAAAGTAAATTCAGATGTACAACAACTTGTATTATACTTCAAGCCAACTTTTTAGTTCATGAAAGTACACTTTGAAGTATACTGCAAGTAAACTCATAGGCAGAGTACAAGTCCACTATTTCTATACTTCAAGCCCTCGATAGTTTAAATTTAATTTTAAACTTTCAGGGAGGTAGAAGTTTTTTTTTTTTAATAAACTGCAAGTATACTTCAAAGTCTTCTTTAAGCTAATTCAACATCATACTCACAGCTTATGATTATTGCAATCTAAAATATATTACTGTTGCTATTCAGATATTATTTAACATAAGTAGACGAGAGGTTACCTCATGTACTCTACTAGTAGACAATGCTCAAGTGCATTCTGCTTTAATTTACAGATGAAGGTACTATTAAGAATTTACAGTGAAACATACTCAGGATTGAGAAGAAAAATTGATTCATTTATTAAGGTTCTAACACAATATTGTATTGCATGCCAAAGTATAAGAACAGAACAATGGCAACTCTTATTGAAATCCCAATTCAAAACAAAAAAATACCTCTTTCTCTCATATGGAACCAAAAATAAACATAAAATATTAATGAGCAATGCCTTCAGCCTGACCAGTAGCCTGAAGGACTCAAGCGAAGGCTGATAAAATATTCCAAATTAATACACCGATGAGATGTTTTTCAGTTGATGGAGTTCTGTATCACAGTCAAAAATATGACCGACAAAAGAAAAGATGCAGCAGTGCTGTAATACTTGAAATATGGTACATTCTGTGTTATAAATGATTGAATAATTTTTAAACAAGAGTGTGGATATCAAAGCCCTGCATATTGTACCTGTACCAAACATTGCAGTGTTTAAGTTCAGATATCAATTCAATCTAGCTGGCCATTATGTGCAGATTCACAGATAAATGTACACAGTATTTTCAAACATGAGATTAAGAAGACTGGGACTTTAGTGCAATCTGACATAGTGACAATGAAATGTCTGTATTACTTTTAAAACTAGCACCCATACCACAACTTGATCTGAACCAGCTGTATGGCTGAAGCTAAATGGGCATAGGCTTGGTTTGTACTTGGATGGGAGACTTTCATGAATTGAAAAGTGTACTTATAGTATACAACTAGTTCACTCGCAGTATACTAAAACGTTTACTTGGAGTGTAGAATAAAACTTAGATGTAAACTAGATGGGTACTTTCATTTTACTTTGCTTAAACTTGAAGTATACATAAAAGTATATTCCAATTTAGTCTGAAGAAGTATTAAATTAGTATACTTTCTAGTAAAGTGCAAGTACATGCTCTGTAGTATACATTCTATACTTATACTTAGACTCAAGTATACTTAATAAAATAAACTTCAAGTATACTACTTTTTGCTAAGGGTTCTCCGGCCTATATATGATCTTATAGTTCATAAAAATTGCGATTTGAAGATGATAGTGTTTTACTGTCACATAACACAAAGGTAACCAATAAAATACTATGGAAAATTAATCAGATTACTCCTCTGTAACTGTGAGTGCTCTCTTGGGGGCAATATAGTCTCTGCAGTTCTGTGTGTGGACTGTGGAATGCAAAATAGTCATTGCAGGATAAAATGTTTGTGTTTTCAGATAGTTCGCAGTACTAGTTTTGGCCAGCAGGGTGTAAAATAATTCCTGCAGTATTGGATCCGGCCTGATGTCTGTAATATGGTGTCTGATTTTCCTCCAGTGTGTGTGGTTGTAAAATAGCCCATAAAACACATGTGATTGTGTGCGGCCTGTCGGGTTTTAAATGCCACTGACTCCCATGCAGTACTGTATTTGGCTTTTTGGTTTGATACAAGTTATTTCAGTATTCTTTTGGCCTGAATGCTTTGAAACAGCCCCAGCAGTTTTACACACAGATTGCAGGAAAATGTAAAATAGTCTCCACAGCGCTGCATGTGGCCTGTGTGTTTGAAAATACTTACAGCAGTCCTTTAAGATCATTCAAGGACAGGCACGTATTTAAATTAAGTGTTGCTCAAATGTTTGGATTCATCACCATGATTTTTGGTTTAAACTGATACATTTGTTTGCAAAAACATTTTTGAAAATTCTGATTTTTTTTTTTTTAATCGTTTTCTATTCAGTCTCTGACTGCAGGGGCACATTTTCAGAAGCCAGCATTGCAGTGTATTAAAAGCACAGTGTCACCCATCTTAATGTAATTGTGCGAATGTGCTGTGTTGGGACAAGAGAAGCCACTTGGCATTTCATAGAGCGCTGCACAAGCCAAAAAAAAAAAAAACCTCTCTCTTACAGTTTCCATGCTATCTATTTTAATTGGCAAAATATTCAAGAAAAAGCCTTTGCCCATAGGCCATCATCAATCCAAAATTAAACTATATAATTGCCATTTTAACATAAAGCATGACGTCCAAAAGAATGATATTTCCAGCATGTGTTGCACTTAACCGGAAGTGGAAAATCCTGGGGCCAGAAAACTAGTCCTGTAATGAATTTCCACAAGCCATACACCCAGCCTGTGGGCATCGCTGATTTAGCGCTACGTCCTGGCATAGGAACTGTTCTCATAAGAATATCCACATGGTTGGAACAAAGTGCTGGCCAGGACTTCTACTTCAAGAACCTGGAATTTACACATCTACTCTTAACATACAGGGAGTGTTTTTTATTTTTTTTTGGGGGGGGATTAGGCCTACTGAAAAATAACCACATTTACAGAAGTATATGAGGAAAGAGAGGAATCCATTTCTTTTACACAAGAAACATTTCATTAACTGCCTCCAGTACTTTTCTAAATGCCAGTATTCTGCCTTCACTGCCCTACAGTCTCCCGTTTCCTACTAACTATGACTCATGGCTCGACTATATGGTGAAGCATGAATAATTCATACAAAACTCCCTTTACAAACTCACCACTTAACTGCTCTCCAAGAATGTTTTCTGATTTGAAAAATATTGCACATGTATCAGGCCTATCAAAGAAAACGACCACGCTGTAACAAAAGTTTGTCAGATGTCTACCATTTTCAAATAACTAGCAAAATGGAATACATGCCACATTCCTGCAAAACTTCGCAGCACAATACTTTAAAGTCGATACATTTTCACGAGAACCAAACTCATATAAATCGCCTGTAACAAACCCAGAGACAAACTAAGTGCGCACGCGCACACGTGGTACTTGACTTAGTTACTGACAGTAGGTGCTTGACGTAATGAATTGACTTCTTTTCCTATAGGTATTTCACTGAGCTGTCCTTTCTATGTACTGTCACTTCTGGCATTTAAATGGTACTTCCCTATTGGGATTCTCAGCGCTTCTTGTCTGATCAAAGCACTTTGTTGTAAGCCCCTCTAGATAAGAGCGTCTGCCAAGTGACAGTAATGTAAAGTGTCATGTGAGTCTGCAAGGTTGTGTCATAGTTCACATGATTGTCCAGTCCACTTGTTTCCATTTGTACCATCTTTATCTGTATATTAGATCAAGTTCTGACAACTGTTCATTACTTCCGATAGACAGGCAGTTTTACAACCTTTCTTCTTCCTCCTATAATAAAATCCCTGGTGAAGAAACATAGGTCTGAGTTTAGAGGGAAACATGGACAGTGAGGAACATCAAAAAGTGGACTAACAACGTATGGACTGCTTAGGTGTGTATTGTAAGGACCTGCTGCTCCGTGTGCATAACTGTGGTGTGTCTTTAGTGTGGAGTAACGAACAGCTTCTGCACTGCTATATGACGGAGAGGCGAAAGCTCCAGGCTAAACGGTCTTTTCGGAAATTGCCCATGGTAATGGTTTACTAATTGCAACGGAATGACCAGCGTTTGCTCGCGGAAAATGGGCGTGTTATGGATAGTAGCCCATACGACAGCTAGAGAGAGCTCTGGTTATGTTATGAACATAATACAGGTTTTACAGACCGCAAGTTCCGTCAGTGTGAACAGTTGCTTACGTGGAGCTAGCGAATCGATAACTTCTACAGGAAAGAATTTTGTATTCAATCTCTGCCTTTTCGGGCTTTTTATAAGCCTGAGCAATTTCTAAAGGGGGATGAAATTATGCCAGGGGAACGTAGAGAAATCATTTGTTATATACCAGACAAGTTATAGCTTGTGTGTTTCGCGATTGCTTTCACCACGACAGCATCAGAGAGCTAGCCCAGATATTGCTGAAGTATCCGCCTGACCCGGGTCATGGATAAGTAAAATGATCGTTTCACAAGCAATCAAACTCGTACCCCAAGCTCTGCAAAACCTACGTCTGGTCTAATTGCAGTCCAACTGCAGACACATACAGCACCTCTCCAGTTAGCTTCTACTGTAGTTGCTGCAATCAGGCTATGTCATGATGAAACTGCCACATTGATGCTTACCAAAGTAAAACAAGCATACCCATCAGAATTACTGCATATAAGGGAACCAGGAGCATTTTTAAGTAGCACAGCACGTGAACTAACATAAAGTAGCTGGTAACCGAGTGGTCATAACAACCACAGAGACAAACCCTTGCAATACAGGTTTTCCAGACAGTATGTTCCGTTACCGTGGACAGTTGTACCAAGCATCCAAATTACAAACAATTATAAAAAGTAAGCTTCAAATGAGGTTTATGTACACACACCCTCTGTTGAAAGGTGTGTGTACATATATTATTCTTGCATATTTAGGACACAAATATTAGCAGCAGTGGCTACCTTAGCCGCAATGCTACAGCCACATTCAACAGGCCATCCCGTTAGGTAAGCTTATGCAGTAAAGCACCTGCTTCCGCCTCTGTGAGTCGCGGACAGTCGCGATCGATCTAGGTTTTATCTTCAGATATTTTACAAAGCCTGCATTTAAGGCCAGTTGTAAGCGCTAACTATCGTTAGAGGTCCTGCTACCCACCTGTAACACATTAGCTTCACTTACCTTTTTGGCTGTTATATCGATAGTTACATCATGTGGCTTCGAGCACTTGATCGATGCAACTGCATCAGGTTTGAGAAGCAGCTGAAATGCATATTCAGCGTTGAATTATCCGTTAGTGACAAAGCTGTCTTTGGTGAAATACTGAGCACAAACAGCTAACGTTCCCTTTGGCCGTGGCTGTTTGCCGCCAGCAAACAAAAAGCTACCCATTGATTTCTGGTGACATCGTCTTTTGGAAGAGAAATAGATGCTTTTCTTCGCATCCAAAAATAAATGGACGAGCAGCTTTGGGAGAGATACTGACAAAACTGCACCTCAAATGATCTGCAGTTCTTCTTTTGCATTTCTGGAAGTGTAGACGCTATTAAGGCATAGTATGATCCGCGGTTGTTCGTGCCTGCTAGAATATTTTCTGGTGTGGGCAGGTCCAGCGCCATGATTGGCTCTGGCTAGGTCTGTATTAATTGGACGGCACAACCTGATGTCAGGTTTTGCCCAGATCTCTTGAAGATGTCGGGATGAGCTGTTTAGAGAGGAAATCACGTTCACGAAATCACCTTCTTGGATTGCAGCGAAACCCCTGTATCTTATGTTTAGAAACTTTACAGAGGTTGAGTATGGACATCCAACATTATAACATTATTTATATGTATTTAAAGAAGGATCAGCATAATTGGTCCCCTTTAATGTTGATCCACTCATCAAGATTCAAGCAAAATCTACCCTTCATTGTTTAGAACACAACAATTTTTCTCTCTGGCTGACAGGAGAAATTAATTTGTGAATTATCTCTAGATGGTTTGAACTTTGTAATATACTGTTCAATGCTCTATCAAATAAGGAGTAATAATGGGAGTATTTTAACAAAGCCAGGGGGCAAGCACACTTTACTCTTCAAGACACTGGATCAAGACACAAAATCTGCACAAGAGATAATATGTTAAGGCAAGCAACTGACCCCTGCAAGCTTTTGATATATGTAGTGACAAACTGTGTTAATTGACAATAGTTTTCTGAAATGTTCCTGAGCCCACTTGGTAATATCCATTACAGAATGATGTCGGTTTTCAATGCAGTGCCACCCGAGGGACCAACTGTCATGGGCATTCAAGGTTTGTTTTTGGCCTTGCCACTTACGTGTACAGATTTCTCAGGAATATCTGAATCTTTTGATGATATTATAGACTGTAGATGATGAAATCCCTAAATTCCTTGCAATTGCATGTTTAGAAACGTTATTCTTAACCTGTTGGACTATTTTCTTGCTCGGGCCCGTTATCCACTTACGCTTTTAAGGTCTCCGATTGTCCCGATTCTCCCCTTCCGACCAGTTACGAGCGATTATGAGTGGGAATTTCTGTTACACCCAAGACGCAGGTGGATCACGAAAACTTCCGCTTGAATAAGAGAGATTCCGACTGGATCAGAAAACTCCGATCCCTCTTCCGACAAAATCAAACCAGTTTGATGTTGTCGGAAGGATGCGGGAGTATTGGTTGGTCAAGTGTAAACTAGGTGGTGAATATTTCCTCTGCAATTAGCCAATTAGAAGCCGTTTACAAAAACAACCGCCATATTTATTGTTGATGTTGGCAAAAATCAATCGGAAATGCTCGCGTTAGTGGATCATGGGACAAAATTTTTTCCCCAATCACTCTGACTTTCTACGATTGTTTGCGCGAGTTTCGGATGGTTCCCGGTGCTTCCAAAAGCTTCCGAGTGGCCACGACTGCTTGCGTGCGGAAGCCTTAAAAGCGTAAGTGGATCACAGGCATCAGTTGTTCAAAAAGTGGTGATCCTCATCCCATCCTTGCTTGTGAATGACTGAGCCTTTCAGGGATGGTCCTTTCAGCCTAATCATGACACTCACCTGTTTCCAATTAACCTGTTCACCCGTGGAATGTTCCGAACAGGTGTTTTTTTGACTATTTCTCAACTTTCCCAGTCTTTTGTTGCCCCTGTCCTAGCTTTTTTGGAACGTGTTGCAGACATCAAATTCAACATGAGTGAATATTTCTCCAAAAAAGCAATAAAGTTTATGAGTTTGAACATTAAATATCTTGTCTTTGTAGCGCACTCAATTGGATGTAGGTCGAAATGGATTTGCAAATCATTGTATTCTATTTTTATTCACGTTTTACACAACGTCCCAATTTCATTGGAATTGGGATTTGTACATGTATTTGATGTCCTGTATTTTATTTGATTTTAATTTCAGCACTTTGACCTGAATCTTTTGCATGAATTGTGCTACATAAAGTTTGATTGACATGCGGTAGATGTCTCCTTTCAGCTGTGTATAATAACATTTATAGGCACAGATCCTTATAATTGTAACAACTCATGAGTACATATCAGCATTACTTTTCCCATCAGAAAATGTGTCAAAGGGATTCCTCAGGGATTTTATCAAACAAAAATAATGTTGCAAGGTTTTACATATGTAGTCAAAATACCCGATTATTTTTCATACTTAAAACAACTTCTGCAACTTGCGTTCCACAATTGCGAGTCAACTTTTAATGGATTCACAAGTATTTTTACTGCATTTTCTATGTGTGTGTTTGTTTGTTTTTTTACTTCACTTCTGCAGGACACAAAACCCACTGGAAACGACAGACCAGAGTAGAGCTTTTCTAATTATTATGTATCATAGTTCAAGGGACTTTTTTTGTTTTCCTCTGGAATAAATAAATGAATAAATAAATAAATAAATATTTTACCAAATTATTTGAGTCCACTCGACGAAATGTAACGATGTCCCCATTTTTAAGGCAAATTATGCTGTATAGTTGTCAAACTTTCGCTCTCAATAATCACTGCTTCTGCCTGAAGTTTTGGTGGGCCGTTTCAAACCTCGCTAGTAAAACAAAGGAAGAGCCAGACAGCGGCTCACGTATCCGCCTCTCAACAACCCGACCACGCCGCCTCTGTGCCTGCATTGTCCATTTGGGAGTGGCTTCATAGGCCGGGTCCAACCCCCTTGGAAAAAAAACACCAAAACATCTGCATTTGCCTTTTCTTCGGCTAGACTTGGGCAAAAAGCACTGCAAAAATGCTAACGTTAGCATCTGAAATAGGAATATAGGCTGCGACGCCTCGCAGTAGCCAGAAATACTCTCTGCGGAATAGAGCAGACAGGAAACCGGATCCACGCGTGTTGAAAGCCAGACCAACCGACACGACGCGTCGGGGAATATTCCATAACGGAACACGGTCTTTACGGTACGTCTTTAACTTCGCAGGTCATTAGCCTCAATGTACAGCCAGTTGCATGTAGCCAGCTAACTGATTCAAATGAAAATGGAGTGCGCAGTTGGTAGAATGTAGGTCAGTGTGCCTGCGTGCTGCGGTAGCCTTGAGCCGCTTTCACACTGGACGCGAAACGAATTTTTTTTTGCACGACAGATTACATTCAAAGTCAATGCAAAGACGCGGCATTGACTTTGAATGTAATCTGTAGTGCAAAAAAAAAAATTCGTTTCGCGTCCGGTGTGAAAGCGGCTTTACGGCGAAATCCTTTCCTTTTGTCGCTAAGGCCATATGTAGAGCGGATGAAAGAAACCTCGTGTTCTGAGGATCAGTACCTCAGGCTGGTGCTTCCATGCCGTGTCGGATCGACTGCGGACGACACGTTTTCAGCTGCCGCACTGGTGCGTTTGAGCGCATTTTAGCGGTCAGATAAATTTTCAGCGAGTCATTTAATGATCCGGCAAAGGAGGTGGGTCCTGCGGTACGCGGTGGCTTTTGTTCCGCGGCTTCTGCGCTCTTCCGTCAGTACTAAAGGATCAGTTCCTGTGATGGAAATCGTGTTGTGCACCTTGTAGAATTGTCTTGTGTGACTTGGCTGCTGATTTTAAACTGCCGATGGCGGACGGATTCGCTAATCATGAATCATTTCGAGCCTTTCACCTGGTGTAATTGTGTGTACTTTTCGATTTGGCTGTAATGTTGTCGGTGGGCCGTTTTGATAAATGTAATGTAGTTATTAATGGGGAGGCTGGACAGCCGCTTATTACCTCAGCGAGGCAGGACAACCTTGTTCGATATTATCACAGTGCAAATAGGTGGCCTACATTCAGGCTGGTAGATAACCAGTTTTGGTGGCCGATTGATTAATAACTTGCGGGCTCTTAATCAAGATGATTTGTATGAACTTCGTAGTATGTTAGTGCTTGAAGCCAAATTCTAAATCTGCTTGGTATTTTATTTATAATCCAAAGTAGGATGAAATCGGTTTGTCGCTGTGTAGCACTAAGTGGTAATCAACGTAACAAAGTCTGCTTTGTCCTGCAGGATTTCAGACGATGATCATTTCGGGATGCCTTTCTGAAACTGACCCCAGTGCAGTGCCTGACTCATACCAGAGAGAAAGTTGTCATTAACTGGGTTTCAGTGCGTATTCTTCTCTCCCACCCAGACCCAAAGGTAAACTTATGAATGACTTGACCTCTGCTCTGCAGCTTGAATTTCTTTTCAGTCCAATTATTTTTAGAGCTCTACAGATTGTTGCCTTCAGATATATGACTCTTTACATGTGGTTTAACATGGTATAATAATAATGGTAATACACATTTAAAGAACTTCTTAATCAAGTTATAAATCGTTTCACTGGGGCCAAGGAGCCTGGGCGGCAGTGAGTTATAATAGATGCATTAATCTTTGGCCTTTTATTGGTCAGCTGTTCTCAGAAATAAGCAAGAAGATACTCTGCGCTGTCACAGGTGGCGGAGAGCGTCCAAGGATTGTGTTTCGTTTGCTTCTATCAGCCAGACTTGTCTCACTCTCCGAAATTTGTGGAAATGACTTTATTTCTTGAGATATTTTTTTCTGCCAGTTTTCCTTTCAACCCAAATTTGGACGGCCTGCCTGGACTAATTAGCATTTCAACAAGGTTCCTAGTTGCTTTTGAATGAGGGAGGAAGTGAGTGAGTGATGGACTTCTACCATTAGTTGACAAGCCGCCTGTATTTTCCCTGGCTGCTCTTTCAAATTGAGTTGGGGTGAACTGTCATTAGGGGGCGTTGTCAGTGTACCCACTTGGATGTACACAGGAGTTAACATAATAAATTAACATAATAGACCACACCCCTGACCATCCTGTGACAAATTGCCAGCAATTTCAAACATAATCTATGGGCAGTCTGGCCATAAACGGGGTTTTGACCTTGTCTTGTTGGGGGTTGGAGTGAACACTGACATTATCTCAGATCTCTTGGAATAAGGTTGGTTATCATCACTGTTCTAGTTGGATGATGTAGTATGTTTTAGTGTATAGCAACCAATCCACTCTCAGTTTATTGGGAGTTGAGAGGGCAGGCTGCGATTGTTATCGCCGCCAGACGTAAGCCTGGGGAGAATCATGCATTTGGCTGTGTGTGTGGATTTGTCTGTGTGTATATCTGTCCCTAGCTGATCTCACATAATACTGGACCCATCCACCTGCAATTTTCTGTTCATGTTTATGACTGTACACTCAAGGACCTCTCCTGGTTGAGGTGATTTGCCATTTTTGGAAAATGTCTTTTATTGACTGCCGCATTTAATGCTGCTATTGACTGCTTGCACCTTGTTCCTTTCCAGTCTTCAGTGGCTGGTAGGGGCCGCAAGTGCTCAGAAACTACTTCAGCTTTGATCAAATCTTATATCTGCTTTGTACAACGTTCGTTGAGATCTGTACTTGAGAGCACATTCTTCTTGTTTCTCATGCAGTGATATTTGATATTTTCGGTCATGACTTGGCTGTGTGGTAATGGCTATAATGGTGCATCAGTTATTGTTATCTACTGGAGGTTTGCAATGGAATCTGCCAGTCAATCTGTTCAGCTCATACCAGAGTATATACCCATTAACCTCTTCATTAATCACTGTTTTACTTGTCCTTATAATTACTTTACAGTCCAGGGCCAAATCGTTCTGCTACAGACAGATCGTTCCTCTCTGGACTGTCCTGCCTTTTTAACGTTACAATTTTACATCGTACTGGCTAAAGCTAGTTCTGAAACTGACTTTGCAATCAGAGATATACAAAACCCAAAACCAGTGAAGTTGGCATGTTGTGTAAATCATAAATAAAACCAGAATACAATGATTTGCAAATCCTTTTCAACCTATATTCAATTGAATACACTGCAAAGACAAGTTACATAATGTTCAAACAGGTAAACTTTGTAATTTTTTGCAAATATTAGCTCATTTGGAATTTGATGCCTGCAACATGTTTCAAAAAAGCTGGCACAAGTGGCAAAAAAGACTGAGAGAGTTGAGGAATGCTCATCAAACACTTATTTGGAACATCCCACAGGTGAACGGGCTAATTGGGAACTGGTGGGTGCCATGATTGGGTATAAAAGCAGCTTCCCTGAAATGCTCAGTCATTCATAAACAAGGATGGGGCGAGGGTCACCACTTAGTGAACAAATGCGTGAGCTGATTGTTGAACAGTTTAAAAACAACATTCCTCAACGAGCTATTGCAAGAAATTTGGGGATTTCATCATCTACGGTCCGTAATATCGTCGAAAGGTTCAGAGAATCTGGAGAAATCACTGCACGTAAGCGACAAGGCCGAAAACCAACATTGAATGCCCATGACCTTCGATCCCTCAGGCGGTACTGCATCAAAAACCGACATGAGTGGGCTCAGGAACACTTCAGAAAACCACTGTCAGTAACTATAGTTCGCCGCTACATCTGCAAGTGCAAGTTAAAACTCTACAATGCAAAGCGAAAGCCATTTATCAACAGCACCCAGAAACGCCGCCGGCTTCGCTGGGCCCAAGCTTATCTAAGATGGACTGATGCAAAGTGGAAAAGTGTTCTGTGGTCTGATGAGTCCACATTTCAAATTGTTTTTGGAAACTGTGGACGTCGTGTCCTCCGGACCAAAGAGGAAAAGAACCATCCGGACCTGTGCCAACTTTTTTTGCAATGTGTTGCTGCCTTTAAATTCTAAGTTAGTGATTGTTTGCAAAAAAAAAAAAAAAAGTTCTCAGTTTGAACATTAAACATCTTGTCTTTGCAGTGTATTCAGTTGAATATAAGTTGAAAAGTGCTTTGTTTACTTTTGGAGGAAGTCACTTTTTAGATCATTTTTGTCACAGTTATGGTTATTGAAGAAAAATTGTTCGGGAAAGCGCATCTTTTGGCCAGTCATCATTATTGAGGTCGCCTGAAGGATTTACCAATACCCTGGTTTCCCATCTGCTTTAGCATTCGCGTCTAGCCTTCTCGCACGAAAGAGGTTACTCCAACCCCTTGACGCAATGGCGTCATACTTTCAGCATGTGTTTATATTCATGTCGTGTAGTGCATCTACCATATTAGGTTCTCCTGAGTCGAATGTCAAGGTCACTGAACATGAAAATGTGTTTTATTTTGTACGGACAAGATCTCAGCAACTGCTTGGCATGAGAGCCTCGTACTTCAGGAATGTGTTCATACCAGTATGTAGTTGTGCATCCACCATGTTAGGCTCACCTGGGTCAAAGGTTACAGGATAAATGCTCCCACTTTGGGCATCCTCTTTTTTTGCTCTGCTAAAAGACTTTCTCTGGTTGTTGTTTTGAGATAAGTATTGGTTCTTT
Organism: Gymnothorax reevesii; assembly: GCA_029721435.1. Classification (NCBI taxonomy): domain Eukaryota; kingdom Metazoa; phylum Chordata; class Actinopteri; order Anguilliformes; family Muraenidae; genus Gymnothorax; species Gymnothorax reevesii. The sequence continues at coordinate 14,071,937 of CM056587.1, read as the reverse complement.
TGAATGGTCCCTCTCTTTTAGAACATGGCGCTGTAGGCACCCTACCCTTCTGAAGGAGGTGGAACAGAACTTGTGGACTGCTGTATCAGGTGAGGCATTTTCCTTCTGGTAAAATCTTTCTGTGAGAAATGCATGGGACACTTTACCTAAGGTTTAAAAAGGACCGTCTGTTGAGTGAACTGAAGATTCAGGAAGAATGAAATGTACTGTTTTGAATTTTGCACACCACTATTAACCCTTTAAGTCAGGGGTCCTCAGTCTTTTCCAGAAAGGGCCGGTGTGGGTGCAGGCTTTCATTGCAACCAAGCGGCTGCACACCTGATGCTACTAATCAAGGTTATTAGCAAAGAGCCCAGGGGTTGATTAGTAGTATCAGGTGTGTAATGGCTTCAGGTAGCAATGAAAGCCTGCACCCACACTGGCCCTTTCTGGGAAAGATTGGGGACCCTTGCTTTAAGTGGTACGTTACGTTCTACAAAATGCCAACACTCCGCTGAAAATATTTGCCACATGGGACACTCCAGTGCTGAATCGATCGAATCAGAATTTCTCGCTCCTCAAAGCCAAGAAAGCCAGCTTCATTTTTGCCATCACTTTCAGGTAAAAGCGTATCGAGATATTCAGCATTTTCATTGTTAAACTCACTGCCATCACTTGACAAGTTCTCCAACGCCGGCATTTTGAAATGACACGTGGTCGAAATTCATGAAGTAAAAATATTGTAATGATTCGTTCAAAGGATGACTATGCTGTTGAAAAAAATTGTTACAGTGCACACTGTTGGACGCCTCACAACCAATCCCCAAAGTGGCTGCGTAAATACTAAAATCTGATTGGTACGGTGAAACGCATCTACCCCTCAAAAGGTCTTCTGGCAGTTGTGGCTGGTTACTTCCTCGCAGTAGTAGCCGCGATCAGTAGCTGTTATGATTACTGTAATCGCAGCGTTATCCGCGACTAGCGGATTGAAGGGTTCAATCGGTTATAAATGTGAATATTTATTTCAGTGATTTTTCTTCTCTCCTTTAGAAATGCAGAATCTAATAGTATGAATAAAATGGTTATTTTAGTTTTAATACTTGCATTAGAGAGACCTACTTGTTTAATACTGAATGGGTGCTAATGCTTCAGTGATTAGTTTTCCATTTGTGCATAATGGCTGTGTAAATATATGTATCTATATCAGGGCCTCTTGAAAGCTCTTGCTGCTCTAAAAGCTTCATTGAACTCAGTAGTGATGCAAACAAACCGTAACATTTCCTTCTTCGTACATCTGTGTTTGTACCATTCTGATAACTCTCAGGAGCAGTGTAGAGACATCTCTGATTTGTGTTTTACAGACATCTGATATATCGGAAAACAAAACAAGTTTGAGAAGGGGAATACGCATTGGAATGAACACCAGAAATTCCACCAAGTGAAGGAGGTTGATTTGTGTTTAAAGTCATGGGAAGGGATTTAGCCAGTTTACTCTCGCTGGCAAGCGCACAGGAAATGAGGATTTATATCCTGCTTGGTCAGAGCTATGAGGTGTCACTGCGGAGTCTTCTGGAAAAATAACATCAACCGCGCAGCAGATGTTTCAGGGAAATCTTGTCTTCTCTCCAGATTTCGGACTTGGAGGTAGGAACCCTGAGACATGGAGGCAACAAACATTCTGACTGTTCTGAAGAAGAAACTGGCTTTTCTTTCAGGTAAGCAGCTGGATAAAATGAGCATTCTTTTTTAAGGGACGTGATAATGAATGCAGCTGTTTTATAGTTTGTATTTTGTATATTTATATATATATATTATTTTGGTACTATTTTTGTTGGCTGTGTATACCGAGTGAAGGCTCGTTAGCTGGGTCTTAATTTGCTGAAAAATTTGTCCAATTGTCCTTGTGGAGCTCATGCCTGCTGTGTGTATTTTAGAGTATAGTGCTGTTGTCTTTGTGCTGTGTGTGTTCAGTGTGAATATAATCCAGCCTTCCTCTCCTGATGTCAGTACTCACCGCAGGGAATCCTGCTGACTTTGGACAAAACCTAATGGCTCTAATTTACTTACAAAAGAAAGCTCTGTGTTAATGAACTCGTGTTAAATACGGATATGAACTGAAGGGGGAAATACCAGCTATGACCCACATTAGCAGCTGTGACCCACATTGAGGAGCGTTTGAAACGTGGCCGCTTGTTTGTTTGAAACTGTGAACAGTGCATTGGGCCGTTTCAGTCTCCTGTTACGTGTGTCCGTTCCAGCGTTGCACTGAATGCTATTTCTGAGTCTCTCATACCTGTAGGCAGTTTTCTGCTTTTTACCACTATGTCTGGTTCGTCAATCTTAGCAATATTTGAATGAGGAATTAATGAAGTTCCTGCTTCACCTTGGCCCTTTATTGAAGGCCAGATTAAGCATTTTTTGTGCAGAGGGAATGCAGTGTTCTGTGACCTTCATGTGCCCTTTGTTGAATATGATTTACAGACTATTTTATTCTCTGCTTCCTGCTCAGAGTTTGAATCCCTGGTCTTAATGGGTCTCAAGTATTATAGCGGTATATAAGTATATATTATTTGATCATTGTTTTTTTGTAGAGACCATGGCATGCAGTACATTGAAAAGTGTATTCCTGGACCAGCGTATGTGAATAAGTCGCTGTTCTATCTATATATATATATATATATATATATATATATATATATATATATATATATATATATATATATATATACAAGAAGAGTTTGAAAAAAGAAACTTTGCCCCATGTATAGGAAGCACAGAGCTATTGCTTTATGGTATTATCTCAATTTTTGTCATTTTTGCACTTAATTGCGTTTTGGAACCAAACTCTTTATGTATGTGTGTGTGTGTGTATATATATATATATATATATATATATATATATATATATATATATATATATATAGAGAGAGAGAGAGAGAGAGGTTATTTTTTTGCACAAGTATTCTCGTTATCAGATCTCCCTGGCCCGACATCTACCATTGTAGATATTGCTGAAACAGATGATGCACTTAGATATTGGTTCTGCAATGATAATAGTCATAATAATGTGATAAATTTAATACCCCTGACAGAAAAAAATTACAACTGCAGTTTTCAATGAGAGCAGTCTATTAGGTGCAGAGAAACTAGTTTGAGAAGTTCAGCTTCATATGTCTGGCCCCACACTGTGTAATTGTATTGTGTCCAGTTCTCTTAAATCTTCAAATTGTGGAGTCCTTAGACTTAATGAGGGATGTTCGGCTGTTGGTTTGGATTCCTTGTCCCTTAATGGTGCCAGAGCTGGTCCAAAGCTGAGTTATTACTTTGAAGTTATTGAGATATGGGAAAAAAAACATCTGCAGTCAAAATGGCCAACTTGCCTCATGCAAATGAGATTATTTTTTAGACCAATACATATTTTTACAGAAAAATGTTTAAAGAACACTGCTTTCATCAGTGTACACCATCTGATGGAGTTTCGGCCACATTTTAGAGGATGAATTGACACGGAGTAGCTCTTAAGTCATAAAATCTCAACCGTCTTGTCATGAGTCATAAAAATATGTACAAAAATAAATGAAATATTTGGCTATAGTTTCGCTAGAAGATTGATGTGTCTAGTCCAGGTTGTGTAAACCAAGTTCTGAATGGCTTTAGAGTCCAGCTGATGATGTAATTACGGGCACTGAGCCCCTCTAGAAGGTGGCGACTGCAGTACGATGAGGCCGTAGACCATCTCTCGCTTGGCGTGTCGGTCACATGACCTCAGCGACGGGCCGTGACAGTGTTTGTGTTGACATCGCGTGCTGAACGCCTGCCTCTCGTGTTTGAATGGGGTGCATTGAGTCCGAGTGGGGGAGGGAACCTCTGTGCCCTGCGGCGTCAGACTGGAGACCGCAAACTTTTACAGCTGAATATCAGTCTCAATCACTCCAGCACTGCCTTGTCACACTATCACATGAGCGCACTTCCACAGCTACAACAGCTGGACTACGCTCTTAAACACTCTCCTGTCACAATGTTACACCTGCACTGAGGTGCATTTCCCAAAAGCATAGTTGCTAGCTGAGTTGGAAACTTACATAGTTCATCCATTCACAGTCAGTGGTTCGAACTATGTAACTTGGCATCTGTGATTTTGGGGAAAAACACCCCAGTTCAGCTGGCCTATGAGTTACACTACAGCCACCAGACGATTATCTAAAACGCTGCTCTGTTACACTGTTACATCAGCTCTCTTCTACTGCTCCATGGGTTATACTACTTTCTGGTGGCAAAAATTATAATATTCACTAAGGTCACTGCCATTGATGGAAGGTGATGCATTTAAAGGTCATCTGTGTGTTTATATTTGGCCCCTCTAGAGTTCTGTTCTGCGCTTATGTCCTGTCTTGTGCTGTTGCCTGTGTCATTTTCTCTCTTGTGTTGTAATGCTGATTGTAATCCAGTGTATTTCTGTTGTTCCGTGTTTCAGGAGGTAAGGACAGGCGCAGCGGCCTGATTCTCACCATCCCTCTCTGTACTGAGCAGACCAGCATGGAGGAGCTTAGCAGCACCCTTGACTACTTGCTTAGCATCCCCAGGTGAGTTATGGGAAATGTAGTTCCGTGACCATGTATACCATTCTGATGACTCCCAATATATGTATAGGTGCCTCCACTCTTGCGTGTTCAAATACACCAGTGCACACATACATGCCTGCATATATGTACACAGTCATGCACACTCACACCTGCACATGCTGCGGTGCTCAGACACTGGGACATGAACGCATAGACAAGCGCGCGCACACATCCGTAGCAATTACGAACACGCACTCCATCAATGGACATGCACTCTGAAATGCCTGCATACATGCATGCGAGGCACAAGCACAAGTGCGCAGACACCTTTAGACATGGGCTTAAACGCATGTATACCCAATATGAGACGCGCACACAGACCTCCATACCAAGCGGAAGCACTTCACCCACGCAGTGCTGGTTCGGCTCCAGAGTTGCGATGTTCTCGCAGATGGTAAAGTGCACCACTGACATCTGCGATTATTGATTTTTTTTTTTTTTTTTTTTTTTTTTTTAAAAAGCCGTTTTTTTTTTTCTCCTCCCCACACTGCTCGTCTTCTGTGGTGCTGAAATTATAGAACCCTGTATGCAGTTTGAAAGCTTTCACCTGACGGACAGTACAGTCTGCGCACAGAAGTATCGATCTCTGGTTCGTCTGGCAGACTGTGCGTCTCTCTCTCTCTCTCTCTCTCTCTCTAGCTCAAGCCTCATGGGAGCATCATGCTGGAGTTATGTTAAACCCTACATCTGTTCTCATGGGTGTGGTTGTGTGTGTCTGTGTGGGCGAGGGTGTGTGTCAGGTTTCATGCTCTTAGATTTTGGCCTGAGAAAGGGAAACGGTCTGTGGTTAGGACCTGTTCTGCCTTCAGCATGCATTGAAGAGATACTGGTATCCTAACCTAGGCCTGCAATCTTTGGTCCCTCCTCCTGCCGAGTTGTCCCTGTAGCCAAGACCTGCGCACAGAGCTAGTTCTCTGGTATCCATTTCCATAGGTCGCCATTAAGCCAATATTTTCTGTCTCGTCTTGTGAGAAATTTCAACGCATAGCAGGAAATGGAAATCAACTGTAGTTCTAATCCCTACATAGAATTTTCGGGGATTTCCAATAGGGATTTCATTGATATTTGTTGTGAAATTGGCTGTAAATTTTTGTCCTGTTGAGGTGTTCAATTGCAAATTCAAATTACCTCCTAAAATCATGAATCTGTTGGTAAAATCAGTGCTTAAAGGGCATGCAAACCCTACGACTTGACCAAAATTCTAAAAAGCTGGAAAGTATCAGAGGAAACAAATGCACATTTCATTCTGCTGAAGTCAATCCCCAATCAAAGATGATCAATATTATTGACAACTGGGAACTGTTGACCATCATACATTTTGCCTTGTTTTCTTGTATTCTAGTGAATTAGGTCATGTTTCTGGAATATGATTGCATCATTTAAAAAAAAAAAAAAAACACTTTTATTGTGGTCTTAACGAAAGGAATGCGCAGACGTCACATCAGTACTAAAAGGATTAAATGGATTCTTTTTTTAACCTGATATAGGGGCCAGTTTTTTCTTGTCCAATACAAATCATGGAAGGACCACCGCAATCTGATCTACTATCCGTCAATGGGAGTGGTTCTTCAGAGTATGTTCAGGCATATAGCCCCAAATGGGCGTGATTTGAGGAGTGGTTGCTCTTTCAAGTAGCTCACATCCAGTGTAACCTGCTTCCAAAATGCAATCCCAGAATTTAGAAATGTATAACATTGTAACAATAGAACTGAATTTTGTATATTAGGCCAAAACAAATATAATTTTGACTGCACCTGGGGGGAATGTGTATCGCTTGGATCATAGACGTCCGCGTCCTTCAGAGAAAGAGTTAAGGTGAATTGTCATCAATGCAAAATGTAGCCTGTGTGAAAGCAATGGCAAGACGAGGTAAAAACCTAATATGTGGATTGACCATGTATGTGTATGTGTGAAATTTTGGTCAATTTCTCACAGAGATAATCATTAGAATGGTCTATAATGTTGATTCCTGGATTTTAAATGATCATCAAATTGTCCGTATTGGTCTCGATTATAATTGTTGGCACAGTTTACTGAAGTAGCATATGACATGACATGGCATAGCTTCACTTTACTCAATATAAGGTTAGTTCTCACCAGATCAGTTTAAAAGGGCAAGAACTGATGAGGAAGGTACTCTTAGCTGGCCCATCAATAGTGTATGGTCATCAGTTAGTCACTGACTCACTCACTCAGCCACGGACATCTGTGGATGTAGGGCCAGTTCGTGGGCAGTCATGCTAAATTATTTTCATCACTACTGTCAAATAGGCCTACGGATGGATTATTCTGTCTGTCTGGCACCTTCTGGTGCAATTGATAATGGGTTGCGCTTCAGTTCAGACATGATACTGGCAAGTCTTAAGCAGTGTGCTTTATGTATCCAAAAGGTACCAATAATTGCCTTGCGCATGGAGGAAAATGGCATGGTTAAGTGATTGGTTTGTGCCATATTGTCAGACGTAGCGCATGCTGAAAAATTAGGGCCCGTTGAGTTTGTTGAAAGTTATCGGTTGATTTCACCAGATTGCTGCGGTCTAAACGATAAACAAATTTTGGGCTCTATTGTAGCCCCTGGATGAAGTCGGGCGGCTACTATGGATTCATGCTAGCCGTCTCCGCCACCGCCGCATCCACGTCCGTGTAGACGCCTTGTGGACGCTGTACAGGCTGTAATTCATGACCGATTGCTTTAATGTTTGTTATGGCTATGTGTTACACTTAAGTAATGGCACCCATCAATTTTGGTTGCCATGGCGACAGTATTGGTTATATAATGCACTACAAAGTGGAGAAGTAGGCTTTCAGGGGCTACGCCCATGCGTTCACGGCTGACTGGACTGTCTAGTTTCATTTTTGTCCCCCGCCGCGCGGAACATAGTATTCACGACCGTCCGTCCGTACGTCCCAAATCCTTGTCAGCGAAATATCTCAAGAACGAATTGACGGATTTCCTTCAAATTTCATGTCAACATGTATTAGGGTGATACCCTGGCGCCAGTTGATTTTGGTGACCTTCGCGTCGCTCTCAAGGTCACACCGGGAGATTGCTCATTTTGACACGATTTCACATTCTTGTGGCGGGGGACAAAGACACGTTAGTGGCAAATACTTGTAGTTTTCATTAATTACTTAGTTAAATTAGATGAATTTTTTTTTTTAATTTTGGTTAAGAGAGCACTCATAACAGTTGATGCACATGTGTTTGGTATTCGGAGTGCTGGAGGTTAAGCAAGGTCAAAAATGCTCGATTTTGAAACTGCACCCATTACAATTAAATTTCCCTGACTTGTGTTTGCATGGACCTCTTGAATCGGGACAGATTATGGGTGTTTTGAGCATCGTCAGGTGGTCCAGGTGTCAGACTTCATGTGTTGTCATACTGCTGATTCTGAGACCTCCCCCTCCCCCACACACAGATTCTGCACAAGTGATGACAAACACACACATGTGTACACACCCAAGGATGAATGGGCACTTTTTAGCAGGAATGCACACATGGGGACATGATGTGGACGTACGGGCTCGTTTGAGCACACTCACCTGCACACACGAGGACGAGCAGACACTTTTGACCACACATCTGCACATGTAGACACTGGCACACTTTTGAGCGCACACGCATGCGAATGTATTCCCACTTCTGAGTTCATTCACACATGCAGGTCAGTCCTAGTGATTTTTACCCCTCAGCCCGACAAGGGCACGAGGGGTATTGTCGTCCCTTCGGTGGGCGGGTGGGCGGCTGCAATTTTGTCCGGGCTATTTCTCTGTAACCACTTGGGTTAGGAAGTTCATATTGCATATGTGGACTCCCCATGGGGGTGTTGGTGTGCCTTTTCGAGGTTTCATCCCAGTTTGACCTTTGACCTTGTGGCAGTGACCTTCGGGGCTGAGGGGTATTGCCCGCTTCAGCGAGACCCATTTTTTTTTTGTAAATATTGTACACCGGGGAAGGGGCCAATGTTACTTTGCTGTAAACTCAACATGTACCTCATCTTTTTTAATGTATTCATTTTATTTGTATGTGAATGTTTGGGTGGTCTTCCAGTGTTGCTGAGATTGTTTGAATATGCATTGGTGTTTATCAGATTTTTTCTGCTAATAAATTAATGATCCAATGTGAGAAGGATGGGGAAGAAGATCACAAACCATGCGCAAGAGATGCTGTATCTGTGCTATATCTAGTATCTCTGTCAGCGTTGGCATTTCAGTTTACCTGTTCATGATGCGCAGAAACTGAGACTCCTGTATTTCTGTTAGAACATCTTTCCTCTGTCTACTAAGGCTGTCAAAACACAGTATTCTCAGTGTTAAAGTTATGCTTGTGTAAGCTGGGGAAATGTGCGTTCCTGTATCAGGAGAATTATGGCAGTCCATGTATTTAAACAAAGCTCAAATTGACAGAGGAAGTTTTAAGTCAGCTGTCTCTTTCTACATCTGTCCCGTACAACAGCCAGAATTAGGAATTGTTCATCCTAAAGCTAGATTAGATTATGTTATATGAGCTTGCTGATTGATATATGTTACTTTCATACCATTATGAATTTATTATCCCCCGCCAACACGAAGTGGGAGGGGGATATAGGTTTGACCTCCGTCCGTCCGTCCGAGATAAAGGGGACCGCTTTACTCAGAAACTACTACAGATACAGTAACCAAATTTGGTGTGTAGCTTCAGACCATAAAGGCCTTGATTGAGTTCGAAAATGAGAAGCGCACGATTGGCGGGGGATGTTGTAGACCATGTCGACTTGTTCCATCTGGACCAACAGCCTGGTGGGCTGATGTCATGGCCTGGTTGTCTCTCGCTGTCTTTTGTTGTCGTATGTAAACATCTTTTATGAACCTTTTGGGCCAATGAAACTGAAAATTTACAGATCAATGAGGACACCAGTATTTTTATAAATTGTTCTAATGTATTTTCAAATCTGACCACCACGGCAGCCATCGCGAAAATGCCATTTTGACCCATTTGCCAATAACATCTGCTGCAATCCTGCTGAAATTTTGTAAGTAGGTAATATGCAGCATGACTCAATGCACCAGCGGCGGCTCGTGAACTGGCTACAGGGGAAGCTCAAACAGTCCCTTAAAATTAATGACTGGTCATGACCTGTTTTCAATCATTCATTTAAATTACCATTACAGAAACTCCGGAAAAACTCTACATTATCAGATGTGGCCAGTTTTCATTTATAACGCATACTGATTACGACTCCAGACTTCTCACGCTTTTATTTACTCAGGGGTTGGGGTTGGATGCAATGCATTTGTTTCATGATCGTTTAAATGAAATAAGATAATTTGAAACGTCTTTATGCAGTTCCATTGCTTCAAACTCCTCCATGCACCAGTACTTAAGTTCCATGCGAAAATCTCTTGCATACGCATTGAAAGAATAATTGCTGTCTACAGCAGAGGAGCGTAAAAATGCCACTTAAACTCATGCCGAATGCGTGAGAGTCGACGGGTATGCGTTATTAATGAAAACTGGCCGCATCAGATAATGTTGAGTTTTCGGAGTTTCTGTTATTGTAATTTAAATGAATGATTGAAAACGGGTCATGAACAATCATTAACTTTAAGGGATTGTTTGAGCTTCCCCTGTTGCAAATTCACGAGCCGCCGCTGCAACGCACATAGTCTGGGTTTTTCATTATTGTGAATTTTGATCTTTATTTTAGTTCTGATATCAGACCACACCCCCCGCATTTCACGAATGACTTTAAAAGTCTCCAAAATTATTTGTCCAAGAACACTGGTCGTGTCCTACCGAACACTTAAGTTGTTAAAATTTGTCAATGGACATCCTGTCATTATTCCAATAGTGGCTTTGACACCATTTAAAAAATATATATATCTCGACACTGTAAATTGATTCATTTTCACGGAATGGATTTTTGTGAACTTATAAACATTTGCTTTTGTTAGTGCTATTGTACATTCTGAGTCAGTGTTCAGTTGCTCTACTGCCTTCAGGCGCCTGTAGTGATTACAGCAATATCAGGATCACAGTGTTCAGTGAAGGGTATTTTAATCCTAAAATGGTGAACTTGTGCTTAAAGTTTAACCCTTAGACTGCTCTATGCAACTATTGTTGCTCAATTGTGTAAGGTATGAAAATCAAAGCTGTTGAAAACCTATCATGCTGGAGCTTATTTAAAAGAGCTTTGCGGGTTAAAGAGCTCTATAGGTGGCCGGAGCAGTGCGCCCTTTTGATTTGGGACTGGGAAATGCAAGAGGAGGTGCTATGCTTTTGTGGAGGAGCCTTCACTGTACTGACAGGCCTTGTTTCTGTCCTCTAGATATTTTAATTTAACGATGTTTGCATTTCATTTCTTGCTCTTGAAAAGCGTAATTGTTAAATGAAATGTGTATGCAGTCAGATAAGATTTCAGTTGTGATGAATTGTGATTCCTATTTAAGATATACTGTGACAAAAAGGGTTCTTGTAACTTGGTTTGGGAAGAGGTCTGAGATTTTGCATTTAAATTAACTGTATACACTAAATGGAACTGTGGTCCTTTTGAAAGACCTTCATTGTCTGAAGAAGAGGACAGATTTGCAATGATTTTCCAGAGCCAGGCTGATGGCAATATGATTCTGTGACCTTGCAAATGTCCTCTTTAATGTTCTGCCAATCTGTTTGTGTGTGTGTGTGTGTGTGTGTGTGTGTGTGTGTGTCTGCAGCGAGAAGTGCAAATCTCGGGGTTTCACGGTGATTGTGGACGGGCGGAAGTCTCAGTGGACCGTGGTGAAGACCGTAGTGCTGATGCTGCAGGTGAGAGCTGAACCCAGCTTTGTCTCTGATGCTCACCTCCTGTGGCTCACCTCCAGCTGTACAGAGCTGCTCCTCAGCAGCCTCAGCAGCCAGCTCTCGTGCGCCTGCATCAGCTACCTGTCTCAGCTACCTGTCTCAGCTCAAGTGTGTTACTATTTCATAATCTTATTTGGAACCGTTTCTTCTTCAATCAATGTCTCCTGTCCAAAGTGTGTCAATTTGCTGAGCTAGCATGCTATTTTTGCAAATGAGAAGTGCTTTGTGTAGAAAAAAAAAAAAAACAGCAGCTGGTTATATCACCGCACCTAGTGCGCTTAATGGATGACTTGGACTCGCCGTCCTTACGGAGCAGACTGTGTCCTGAATTCAAATGGCCCTGTGGTGTCTTGGAAGGGAGCACTTTTCATGTAGCTGGAGGAGACTGTGTGACATTCCAGTTACTTGGTCTTCTTTTTTCTGCCATCTTTGGCAAAGCGGAACATTGTTCTTTCGCTACCTTTGCCCTCTGAGCGCTCAGTCTTCATCTTATTGGCAGGAAGTAATTAATTGCGCCACTGCCCAACTACCCCCCCAAAGCCCCTTTCTGCCAAAAACCAACGGCCCGAGCATCTGCTGCTTCCACTATGCTAATTAGTAATTAAGCTGATGAACATCCGCGGGGATTTCTGGAAAAAGCAGGGCTCAGAGTCTCACTGATCATCTCTTATGTGATGCAAAGAAGGAATTTACAGCAGGAAAGACGTGATGAATATGTGGTGCGGATGCAGACATAATCGGCCCAGCCTAAGCTTTACTCATCAAAATGGTGGCCTTTAGTTTATCCCAGGTTCTACCTGACTCTGTCCCGATATCAGTAGATTTGCTGGGCTATTTTCTGACCTGTTACAGCCCTGTGACCGAGTCCTGGGCATCTTGTATGCTGCTCTCCTGGTTTTGAGTTCCCTTGTGCATTTGGATCCTGTTGATTCCCCCTGTTCTCAGATGTCCTTACTTTCCCTACAGTGGAATTTTTCTGAGAGTCAAATATTTTCAGAGCCTGAGAAATGAGCGGCTGAGACCAGGAACTTAATTGCAGTAGCTTTTTGAAGTTGGATAGTTCCCAAAATTACTGGCTGTATCAGTCTAGCCTTGTGAATTATCCTTCATTTGCTTAGTGTTTTTACTTGGACTAGCCTCTCTGTTTCACCTATCCGATTGGTCCCCTGACAAACACTCAAGACTCGTCTGCCGAGCGGCACGATTTGCAGAATGGTCCCCGCCATCTCTGTCTTCTTCAAACCTGGCCTCCTTTCGTCAGGCGCATCATGCAAAACCGGCCTTCTTGACAATTCTAAGCAAACTCTACACAGACCCTCTGGATTGAAGGACCGAGCAGCTGTTTGACGGATCTCTGAGCGGCACTGAATGCTAACCTCCCCAGCTAACCGCAGTGGCCTCTCTTAGCCTGGGCTTGTTTAGGAAGAGTGTTGTATTTCACTGCGGCCTCCTTAACAAAACGTCATCTATAACCCTCACCCTGAGTTACCCCTCTGGGACTTGGAAAGGAAGCGTCACTCGATGCAGCCGATCTCTGTAGTGGCAGGCCCTGGGGTTTCTATTCCAGCAAACTAACCCTTATTTGACATGGTAATTGCTGAGCATATTCTTGTATTTATGTTCCACGAGTGCAGTCATCGAGAGGTGAGCTCATACCAGCACGGCAGCAAATGCTCTCCTGGATGCGCCGCTCTTCTGGTGTGTCCCTCTGTATGACCCAAACCAGCTTGATTTTATTTTTCTTATCATAAAATAGATATACTGTACTTTATGTGTTTTTTTTGTAAAATGTGGATTCTTTAAGAATTCCCAAGTTTGAATACTGTTCTCTGAGGCAAATTGTTCTTTTTCAAACTTGTTACAGTTTACCTGTTACCATGGTCATTCCAGGTTATTTCAGTAAAACCGAGTGCTTTAACGCACATAAATAGTGTCCAAACTTTTCAGTGGTACGGTATAATATAAAATATTTTGGGTGATGGCTTTCTTTTGATATGGCTAGGAACAAATATGTCTTATTGGAACAAGCATTTATTTATCTCAACTGACCACTGTTTTTTAGAATGTTATTCCACCCGAGGTGTCCTTGGTGTGTGTCGTCAAGCCTGATGAATTCTGGGACAAAAAGGTCACTCACTTCTGTTTCTGGAAGGAGAAGGATCGGCTGGGATTCGAGGTGAGCTGCTCTCCTTACTTTTACCTTTAATTTACTGGTGACTGGGTCACTCTCAGTTGTTATTACCCCGCATATGAGCCTGTCCTGAGAATCTAACTGCCCAATGCATTACTTTGCCTGACAGTCTATGGTAAGGAACTGTTGTGATGCGTGTGGTCTGGTGTGTGTTTAGGCTATATTCACGTCCATAGATATGCTCAATGGTTTGTTATCTGTTATAAGTCTCTCTTCCAGTACATGCACTGTCTTTTTTCAGGTACTGTCCTAGTGCATGGATGGGCTCTGTGGTGTGGTATCTGTTCCAAAGCTCTGTTCTGGTGCATAGATTATCTCAGTCCTCTGGTATCTGGAAAGGTTCTGTTCTAGCCTATTGATGGACTGTATGGTTCAGTATCTGGGAAGCCACTGTTCTATTGCATGGGTGGGTTTTTAAGTCTGGCTCAGGCTCTGCTCTCATGGAACTTACCGTAGATGAACACAGAACGTGCTCTGATTGGTGGTACTGTTAAAGAGTATTCAGATCATCTCAAGCACCCCTCTTGTTAGCGCTCTATGAGAGAAAGCCCTGGCGGAGATTGAGGAATCTCTGATTAGTGATCGCTGTTGCAGTAAAAATGGGTGGTGTCCAATCAGTCTGGGCTCCTCGTCTCAATATTTACGATGTAATTAAAGAGTTGATGGCGGAGCAGGAGGTAGTGGATTCATTATTTTCGGTGGATTGGTTGGCTGGGCCTGCATGTGGCTTGAATAGTAATGTGTTGCTCAGCAACAGTGATGTGGATCTTGAGCTGAGATTGACGGCGGGATGGCCACTGTCTCTCACAGGTGTCTGCAAATGTGTCTGTGTCTGTGTGTGTGCGTCTGTGTGTGTTAGTGTATGTATCTGTGTGTGAGAGCGCGTGTGTGTGTGTGAGTGCATGTGTGTGTGTGTCCACATGTTCCATGGACATCCTCACCATGATCTATCAGCCTGGGTCGTTGGCCTCTTTTAATTGGTTTGAGCTCCTCTGCGTCCCGCTGGTATCAGGGCCAGCAGTGTCTCTGGACTCATCAGATCCCTCTGTCCCTTGTGTGCTGTGTTTTAAACCCAAGTGGGTCAGGGAAGATGTGGAAATATAGAGCTTTTCATGCATGAGTTTGTGGATTACTCTGGCTGTGGTGATGTGCTGCTTGGATTAATGAATGATGCCTCCTGAACGGAGATGTTAAAGTTGGCCCAATTTCTCCATCACCAGCTGTCAGATGAGAGGCTACCTAGTGACGAGCCAGAACCTTCTATACCAGGAGAATTTTTCCGCAAATAGAACCACCTGCAGAAAACAACCTGTGCTGATCCTCGAATTGGGCCCTATTTAGCCCTGAAATGAGAAGATTTATGAAGCTCTGGACCATTCCAGCCAGACGGGTGTTTGTAGCTGATTTGTATTCGACTGCTCAAAAGCTCGGCACGTACGCTGGCTGGAGTGTTTAACAACAGCCAGCTTTGTGGGGTTTTTTTTTCAGGAGAAATGAATTGCTCTGTGCCACAATAGAAATGGAAAAGCATTATTCAAAATGTTTATTATGCATTTGCTTTTGAGTCCTGCGGCGTTGACCAATGGGGCATTTTGCAGCTGTTAAAGTCAAACTCCGGAGGCTCTAGCGCTGCACGGTCCTCTTCATGTGTTTGAGCAAAATGACTTTTTAAATTGGGAATTGCGTGCCTCAGAATTTCATTTTCCAGACGGCGACATATTTTCACGTGAACTTTTGATTGGATCAAATCACGGAATACTTAAATTTTATGGCATGAATTCTTTGTCATCAACTCAACTGGTTGTTGACCAGAATTGAGATGGTGACTCCTTTTTTATCTGTTTTCTGGAGACAACTCAACCCGTATGTCTGTTCAACCCACACCCATCCATGTGTATGTCTGTCCATCACTTATTTGTGAATGTGTTCCCAACACGTCAAGGGAATTCTTTTCCAAATTTGGCACAAACATTCACTTGGACTTAAGGCTGGACTGATTAGAATTTTGTGGTCAAAGGTCAAAGTCACAGTGACCTCACTGTCACTGTGTTTTTGGCCGTAACTCAAAAATTCATAATCCAATTGTGACACAATCATGCAGAAATATCTAATTGGATTAAATTAAGTGATGCCATTTTTTTATAACCATAAGGTTAAAGGTCGACTCTATCCGTGATATCACTTCTGCAAATGCACTTGTTTTGGGAATAGAAAAGGAGATTATGGCCATACTGAATATTTGGTCGGATTCTAGATTGGTTTTGCCGATATTGACCTTCAGATGACTGTAGTTGCACCATGTGATGAAGCTCTCCATCAGTCCCCTGTACTCCTCTGTAAACTCATCTTTGAGTGAGAACAGCATGTTTCTCAAGGGACATTATTCCCTGGAATCATCAGTGCCAATAAGATGATAATTTCCAGTTTTCCAAAAAATTCTTGTAGTAACTTTTAATGAATTCCTTCAAAGTCCTCTGTGCCCGTGAGTTTGAACAGACGTGGATTTAAACTACAGTCAGGCTGGTCGGCTGGATCCAGAGGCGGGAGTTTCAGTTTTCTTCCTGTTCTTGGGCATTGAGTCCTGGGATCTCTGTGTACCGGAAAGCTGAACTGAAAATGAGTTCTGTGATCTCGAAGAGAGATCGGACTGTACTGCGGGGTGTTGAGCATCTTGGCACTAACGTTGCGGATATGTGATAGGATTTGGCACATCCCCTGGCTGCTGGGCCACATTCTGCTCTCCATTTAAACTAATGAGCTGTGGCTTCAGGGTTGGAATCTTCTTGAGTGACTAGATTAGATGAGATTTATTTATCCATTTCGAATCATAATCAGTGGTGACCCTAATGAGACTAAACACTGTCTGTACCGGAACCCAAAATGTGCATTATACGATAGTTGTGCCGAATCAGACCCTTGCTTGGGATCAGTATATTCTTATGATTTTTTTGTTCTTCTTCTGCAGTGCGGGGTGGTGAGAAACCGTAATGCTGTTGATAAAAAAATTTTACTGTTTGCAACCCCGCTAAAATACGTCGTCACAAATGTTTAATTCATTTCCGCCCTGACAGCTGGCTTGCAGTTATGATCAGAGTCCCACCAAGGTCTTTACGCCCATTATCACTGACCGACAGTTATACATCATCCCAATCCTGCCAAGATCACTGCCACTATTACAACTGACCCACAGTTAATCATCCCAATCCTGCCAAGGTTATTTCGGCCATTACATCTACCCTGCAGTTTTTCACACCAGCTATCCCACTGTATGCCAAAGACTAGTTACCTCAGTCCTCTGTCTCTGTCTTGCTGAAGTACACACCTACCAATATGTCACACCACAGACTGGGCATTTGGAGCAGAAAACCACTGTGGATGTGCGCAAGGAAGTGCGGGGCTCTTTGGAGGAAAATGTCTGCCTTTTTTCAGCTCATTTTATGATGTAGTTTTCTGACACACCGAAACCATTCGCATGCAAGGGCTCTGACTGCCGGGCTTCCCCTTTAATCTGTGCTTTGGGGTTAGGATTTGTCTCGGGGGTATTAAAAAGCAGTTTTTCAATTTGCCCGTATTTGTGGTTGTGAATTGATATTCATATTTTGCCTTTGTGAATGGCCAGTCAATTCCGTTTGAATTCTCTCCGGAAGTGAACAAAACATTTCCCCCTATGTTTGATTTACCCTCCCTGTCCAGAGACCCTCTGCAAAAAAAAAAGAATCAAAAAAGAACTTTTTTTGATTAACGAGACATTATGTTGCTGTGCGTACAGACCAATTTGGCAAGTGACTTGTATGTTAATCCCTATATCCAAAATATATCATCACTTTAAACTGAACCCAGACACGTTCTGTTCACTTGTTTACAACTAGGAAAATTTGAGATTGAAGTTTCTCTGGAAAATTCTAGGGGCAAAAGGGGTAAGGGGTTTTAACTACTGACTAAATTTGGAGCGAATAAGCTCGTAAAATGAGAACCCTGGGCTAAGTTTTGAGGAGTGAGGCCTTCAGCCTGTGTGGGCTATTCCGTTTATGTTTGAGATGTTGTATTGGTTATTTGAGGTCGTGTGGAATAGCAGTCTTTGAAATGCATTGTGGGGTTTTAAGGATTTTGCCTGGTCTCTGATCCATTTCAGGTTATTCTGGTTTCAGCCAATAAGCTCACACGCTACATCGAGCCCTGTCAGCTCACTGATGAGTTTGGGGGAACTTTGGCCTACGATCACATGGACTGGCTGAACAAACGTCTGGTGAGGCTGTCCGCCGTGGGAAAACAAATATTCTCCCATCGAAAGTTCTTAAAAACCTCCCAACTTTTCTTGCCATTTATATTTTCCAGTTCTATTCTTTACCCTTCAAGCGAGGACCACTTTACTGATGTTTCCCCGTGCCCCTGCTTAGGTCTTTGAAAAATTCACCAAGGAGTCCACCTCCCTCCTGGACGAGCTGGCCGTCATCAACGATAACGAGAAAGGAAGCCAGCCTGATAAAGAGCGGTATGAGCCTCATCAGCTTCAGCTTAAGGCTTGCTCTGTTGAAGGAGATCAGTTACATTGGCTTCAGCTAAGGAGCTGCCCTGTCACAAGAGATCAGTCAGATGTTCATGCATTTCTGATAAGGAGCCGTGTTTTTAACTGAGATCAGCTTTGTAACATCTTTGCGCCAACTGTATGCACCACAGGTCAAAGTTGTGTCAATTCCAGAGTAAAAACCTACAGCAAATAGTCTGATTCTCTCACGGTTGTTACATTGAGGTTCAGCAGTACTGCGCCTGCTTTGAAGTTAAGTTGGCCTCCTCATACTTACTTAAGGCTACAATGAGGCAAATCTTTTTCCAACTTTTATGGATTAATATTGGTTGTAATGAGCTCTGTGTGTTGCGTATTGGATTTTTTGGCGCTTTGTTGTCATCTGTTAGAGACGTTGCAGTCACGCTCACTCTCGTCACGTTTATATCCTCAGCCCTAGTGATTGCAGCCTTTTGCCGTCTTTGGACCCTGAGACTGTCTTACAGAATGGTGAGTGTAGGATCTGCTATAATGTGTACTACACTGCACATTATTAAACCTAAAGAGTTCATTAAATGTTTTTCAGTGTTCATAAATATGCATTTCTAGGACTTTTATCAATACTATGTCTACTCTGTAACGTGTATAGAGAACTGCCCTTACAATCTTGCTAACTATATTAATATTAGAGGAGGACGGTATTCCTGGGCACTGCACAAACAGGGTGTTAACATGCTGTGACGAAATGCATTTAAACAACCCACTAATCACTAGCTATACGCTATTCGCTGCTAGGTCAACGGTGCTTTAAACCACTGGATGGGGCTAAACTTATCAGTTGGTATGCTTCATCTCAAGCTGGTTCCACAGACATATCAATGAGTTCTGTGAACTGGAATGAAGTCACAAAATCTCAGTAATAAAGAGCACCTTGGTGATTTGGTGGGTAGGGAGATTTGCTGCATGAATCTGCAGCCAGAAAACCTGCAACTGTGTGATGTTATCTTGTCATGGTCTAGATTCTCCCAGGAGAATTTCTTGCACTTTGCTGGAACCATAACAAAGAATTCAGGCTGTTCTGGGGGCAAAGGAGGGCCCTGTCCAGTATCGAAAATGCACCTAAAGCCCCTTTACCCAAAAAGTTTGGCGGTTGTGTAAAACATTAATAAAAGTAGAATGCAATGATATGCTTATCATTTTAACCCTGTATTTAATTGAAACCATAAAAAGACAACATATCAAATGTTCAACCTTGGAAATTTTGTGTTTTTGAAAAAATATCGGCTCATTTTGAATTTGATGCCAGTAACACATGTCAAAAAAGTTGTTATGGGGCAAAAAAAGGGTGGAAAACCTGTATGATGCTAAAAAAAATTGCTTGGTGGTTCATCTCTTAGATTATTAGTTCAAGTGAAAACTGGTGGCAATATTAAATGATCATTATCTTCATGCCCTGAGCTGGCGCTGCATTAAAAATGAACAAGATTTTGTAGTGGAAACCACTGCATGGGATCAAGAGCACTGAAAGCCATTGTCAGTGAGAACAGTTTGCTGCTGCAATCACAAATAAAAGTTAAAAATCATGTTAAGATAAAACCTATATATAAAGAACATCCAGAAATGCCGCCACCTTCTCTGGTCCTGAGGCAAAGGAGAAAGCTGTCCTGGGTTCTGGCCAATAAAAATGTGAAATTTGTAGTTCTTGAAATCATGCAAGCCATGTTCTCCAGATTGAAGTATAGAGGGGCCATCTGCACACCGTTATCGGCACACGGTTCAAAAGCCAGCATCCGTGATGGTATGGGGGTGCATATGAGAACATGGCATGGGTAACTTGCACATCTGTGAAGACTACATTAATGCTGAGTAATATGCACAGGTTTTTGAACAAATTATGCTACTATGTAGCAGTCTTTTTCTGGGAAAGCCTTGCATGTGTGAGCAAGACCAAAACCAAATCACGTTATGAATGGATTACGACATCAGTGTTCCGAAATAAGAGTCTGGGTGCTAAACTGGCCTGCCTGCAATCCGGACCAGTCACCAACTGCAAAGATTTGGCACATCATGAAATGAAAAATATGAACAGGAGGCCTTGAGGTGATGAGCTGCTGAAATCCTGCTTCAAGCAAGAATGGGAAACCATTTCTCTTTCAAACCTACAACAGTTAGTCTCCTCAGTTTCAAAACAGTGTTTCTGAAAAAGAGATGGTGCAACATGATTGTAAACATGCCCTTGAAATTCAAAATGAACATATCTTTTTCAAAAACAAACTTTCTCTGTTTCAACATCTGATAAGTCTCTGTACTATATTCAGTTAAATACAGATTTTAAATGATTTGAAAATCATTGAATTCTGTTTCCATCTGTATTTTACAGTGTCCCAAATTTTTTGGAAACGGGGCAGTAATAAACCATACTCTCTGCACGGGAGTGTTTATTAGAAACCCCGAACAAGCAGACACCAGACGTTTTAATTTCCGAAATTGCCCTAAGTGGGCTTATGGGTTTTTACGAGTCTGGCTGCGGTGCTGAGCAGGTGTGCCGCTGCAGCACTGTCCTTCCCTCAGGAGCTGCAGTGAATGTTTGCTTTTCCCATCCTGCTGTGCAGTGATGGATTAAAATGCAGGATTAGATTAGATGGCGGCTGCCATTTTTACGCTCCCCTGTTTGACCTGAATCTCTGAGCTGAAACACCACACTCTGCCACACCGCCATTTCATCTGTCCTTTCTGTCTTTGTGCTCTTTCTCTCTCTCTCTCTCTCTGACAGGTCATGAGCTTCTGTCGGAGCTGCAGCAGAGGAGGTTTAATGGCTCGGAGGGAGGTGCTGGCTCGGGTTCGAGCACCGCCTGGTCCCCGATGGACGAGGAGCTGCTGGCTCAGCCGCAGGTCATGAAGCTGTTGGACTCTCTGCGGGAGGAGTACACCAAATACCAGCAGCTGTGCCGACTGCGCAGCAAACGCTCGCAGCTGGACGAGATCCACACCAAGGTCATGCAGGTATGCGCAGCTTTATCAGATGTAGACTCGGGTCAAACTGCTGTCTGGCCCCAGCACTGATCAATACTACAGTCATGCAGGTATGTGGAGCTAACATGGGTCTGTTCTAAGGTCATGTAGATATATGGAAATAACACAGATCTATACTGAGGTCATGCAGGTGTGCAGAGCTAACACAGATCTATACTGAGGTCATGCAGGTGTGCAGAGCTAACACAGATCTATACTGAGGTCATGCAGGTGTGCGGAGCTAACACAGGTCTATACTGAGGTCATGCAGGTGTGCAGAGCTAACACAGATCTATACTGAGGTCATGCAGGTGTGCAGAGCTAACACAGATCTATACTGAGGTCATGCAGGTGTGCAGAGCTAACACAGATCTATACTGAGGTCATGCAGGTGTGCAGAGCTAACACAGATCTATACTGAGGTCATGCAGGTGTGCAGAGCTAACACAGATCTATACTGAGGTCATGCAGGTGTGCAGCGCTAACACAGATCTATACTGAGGTCATGCAGGTGTGCAGAGCTAACACAGATCTATACTGAGGTCATGCAGGTGTGCGGAGCTAACACAGGTCTATACTGAGGTCATGCAGGTGTGCAGCGCTAACACAGATCTATACTGAGGTCATGCAGGTGTGCAGAGCTAAAACAGATCTATACTGAGGTCATGCAGGTGTGCGGAGCTAACACAGGTCTATACTGAGGTCATGCAGGTGTGCAGAGCTAACACAGATCTATACTGAGGTCATGCAGGTGTGCGGAGCTAACACAGGTCTATACTGAGGTCATGCAGGTGTGCAGAGCTAACACAGATCTATACTGAGGTCATGCAGGTGTGCGGAGCTAACACAGGTCTATACTGAGGTCATGCAGGTGTGCAGAGCTAACACAGATCTATACTGAGGTCATGCAGGTGTGCGGAGCTAACACAGGTCTTTACTGAGGTCATGCAGGTGTGCAGAGCTAACACAGGTCTTTACTGAGGCCATGCAGGTGTGCAGCGCTAAAACAGATTTATGCTAAGGTCATGCTGGTTTCTTATTCATGGTTAGTCCTGCAGCAGTGGATCCTTGGCATCCTTCCACATATCCTTACAGCCTTCTTGACTAGTTAACCACCCTTTTTTTATGAAGCCTTTACACATTTAACATCTTGGGACGCGTATCATGAAGCTGGTTTTCCCATGTTAGCTAGATATCAGTTGGAATGCTCTGTATTCTGCAGCCTGGACTGAACGAATGCTGCTTCATGACACAGGGTCTGGAGAAGCCTCTGTAGGAATGAAGCTGATATTTGAATAGAACTCCTGCACAGCACTGGGATGGTCTCAGCTGGCTTGTTTTTTGCAAGCCAGTTTGACACCAGCATATGCTGGGCTCTGTTGTTTGTGGATTTCTCTGGAAAGATTCCTGGGAGAGTAGAAATTCCTCTGTGGGAGTGATTGTGTGTTCGCTGCATAGCAGTGTGTGACCCACCCTGGCCTTACTCCTACAGATGCTCATTCCACTCCAGTCTGTTGTAAACGCTGCCCGCAAGTCATTGTGAGATTCTGCCTTGTGCCGTGGGTCCAGCACCATCCTGTGGCCATGGCTGGAACTGCAGCTGTGTTGTTTTAATATGATGGGATACAATACTGTAATTCTGCTAGTGTAATGGGTAATTCCTCTGGTATGAGGAGAGGGCAGTGGGCTGTTGTGTATCTGTGCAGCTGCATTTATGGAATGCATTACCTGTGAATTACCCCAGGAGGAGGTAAGTTGGTATCGTGGCTAACACTGTAACAATAGGGGCATTTGAATCCATCCTGTGTGGAGTGTGTGTTTCTTTGTTTGCGCGGGGTTTTCTCTGGGTAAATTGGTTTCCTCGGTAACTCCCAAGACCCGTGCAGCCAACGAATTGCAGTGATTTTGATTACCTTTTCAGGGTTTGTATTCCTGCCTCCCTCCTATTGTACACTGGGATAGGCTACAGCCCTCCACGCCGGTTACCCTGACGGAGAGCTGGGTGCTTTAAAAGTAGATCGACTGAAAATCGTGGGAAGTTTCTAGATTATCAGTTCCGGACATGCACATTTTCTAATAGCAGTGATGGTATTAGTGAGAGCACGGCCACAATTGCCGAGAATCACCTAAAGTGATTGCGTTATTTTTAGAGAGTCAGGCTGATGTAATTATAGGCTTGGGAGTGATTTATAGGGAATTACTCCTGATGGTATCTTATCTGCACCGACACAGTGGTGCAGTGGGTCTTGCCTCACAGCATTTCGGGTTGGAATCCACCCTGGGGCCTTCCTGTGTGGGGTTTGCATGTTCTGTCATTGTACACATGTGTTTCCTCAGGGTTATCTGGTTTCCTCCCAAAGTCCAAAGGCATGTATGCTGGGATAATTGGGGACACTAAACTGCTTATAGGTGTGAGTGAATGGTGTGTGAACTGTGCGTGTGCCCTGCCATGGATTGACCAGCTGTCTAGGGCGTGTCCCTGATTTTCACCCATAGTCTGCTGAGACAGGCTTCAGTTCTTTCGCAAACCAAATGAGAGAGAAGCGGTATAGATAATGGAGGGATGGTATGTTAAGTAGTTGGGCAGTAATTAGCAGGTGGCTAACCTTGTGCGTCATGTGCAGGTGGTTAACTGGTTGGAGGGGCCGGGCACGGAGCAGCTCCGCACGCAGTGGGGCATCGGCGACTCCATCAGGGCATCGCAGGCACTGCAGCAGAAGCACGAGGAGATCGAGAGCCAGCACAGCGTAAGGACCGTCTCTGTCTCTCCGGCGGTCCATTGCCGAGCTCTGCTTTAATCTACAATACTGCCGTATACGTGGAGCCCACACCACACTGATTCTTAAGACTGATTCAGATCTGGATTAATTCGGGTTCAGATCCGAGCCATGCCAGTGCAGGCTGTGGCCAGTAGCCTTTTCAGAGCTGCTCACATCTGGCTTGGTGTTGTTAGGATATGGGAAGGATACTGCCGGTCTGGGTTAGCATTGTTTGTTGCTAAAGCTAAAGGGCCACGAACAGTCTCGCTCTCCCGAGATGGCAGCATGAGTCGCATATGGGCATACCTGAACATATTTCCTCTACTGGACTTTCCAGATGCAGATATGCCTGGAGGTGCAAATTTTTAAAAAAGTTGATTAATTCAATTCTGTGTCGATATTTGGTATAGAAGTTGAATCCAACTATTCTCCTGTCCCTGTTGGAGAGTTTTTCATTGTGGCCACAGTTATTTTTTTGTTTCTATTTTTCAGGTTCTTTTTTGGTTTAAAATGTGTTGTCATAATTTTTAGCCCCGTTCCCCTTGCCATCTTACGTATTTTTGCTGGTTTTGTGAATTACACTCCTGGTTCATGTGGCCCTTTTGAAGTGATGGTGGTATAAAAGTATCTTATGCTCTGTCCTGGTTTGACGACTTCTAACCAGAAAGATGCTGTTGAATAATATTCAGATTAATTGCGATCACCTGTGGGGATTCTTCTGTAATTGTAATACTGACACTTAAAATTAAGGTCCTGTCTGGCGGGCTTTTGCAGTTTTGTTCGCCTCCTTTATATTTCTATTATAAGCATTCTCACTATTCTCGTGCCTAATTTTAATGTGTTGCATATATTGTCAAATATAGTTGACATACCAGACATGCTGTATACATTGTTGTTGTGTTGAAATTTCAGCTTATCTGGCTGTATTAAGCTTGATGGTTGCTCAGGTTAAGAATATATTTGTGCTGATGTCTGTTATCTGAGATTAGAAGCAAAGGTTTTTAAAGCATGAACTTGCACATGAGTAGCACCTTGCTTGCTGTTAGGGTTTACTCAAAGTTGCTGCATGCTGAAGAACCATCTGGAAAATAAAATAAAACTTGCTAATAGCTGTTGCTACTGCTGGTAATTGCCCAATATAATCCCAGCAGCTTCTTTGACACTCGGGTATCTAAATTACGGTCCTGTATGAGGTCATTGACTTTTCTTCCCAAGGTTTGCGTAGTTTGTGGTTTGTGGCGTGCGTTTGTCGATATGAATGTTTGAGTGTAATTCCCACTGGGAGTGATGTGTAGTGGATACATTGATGTGTGTATGTAAAAACATATGTTTGTGTGTAATTTGCAGGACTGTTTCGCCGTGTATACATTAATGATGCTATGCGCAACTTTCAGAATTTATTTTTTTGATTATTACTGATTTCAATGGCTGTTACACGAACTGCATTTAGCATCCTTGTTATTTGCACTTGGACTTGCACGTAAGAGAGAACATGATTGATTAAAGTAGTTCACTCGCTGAATGAAGTTACACTGCTGTTATAGTTTAACTAGGGTTTTTTGGCATGAGATTCATAAAGCTTAATATTATTAGCCAGCTCAATATAGGCTGGTGATGTTGAGGAAATCTATTCGTAATCTGCATGATGCATTTATATGTTGGCGCTAGCTAACCAGCCAGCTTTAAGCCAAGAGGTTCAGTGGTGTCCGCACAGTTGTTGCTTCCTTTGGATTTTTGTCATAGACTGTTTTTTTATGGGAAATCTGACCCATTAAGCCTGCATATATCAGCTGTTATAGGCAAATGAGAAGTTTGGGAAATGTGTGTCCTATTTACTCATCAGAAATAGAAGGTGATTATTACATGTAAAAAACTTGCACACGCCACCTTTAGTGTGGATGTGTTTGAGTAATTCTTCAGAGAGGTTTGTGGTGCATACGTCAATGTGACTGTGTATTATGCAGGTGTGGTTTGAGGTACGTTTCCTAATGTGCATGTGTGCGTGTAATTTGTGTGTGGTTTGCAGTGTGTACTGTATGTTTCAATTTTGTATTTGTATGATTTGCTGGTGTGGTTTGTGGCTTGTAGGTTAATGTACATGTGTTAGTATGTTATTTTTAGGAGTGGTGTGCAATGTGTATGTTCATGCGTGTGTTTATGTGTAATTCGCAGGAGTGGTTTGCGGTTTATGTAGAGCTGAACCAGCAGATCGCTGCCCTGTTGAACACTGGGGATGAGGACGACCTGGTGGACCTGAAGGGCCTGCAGCAGCAGCTGAGTGACGTGTGTTACCGGCAGGCCAGCCAATTAGAGTTCAGGCAGAACATACTGCAGTCCGCCCACGAATTCCACAGCACCGCCCAGGACGTAAGCTTCGCCCCCATCACCAAACTCGGTGCCTGTATCGCTAAAATATGAGTTAGCTGGATAACTGCACTGACTAAGAGCTCTTTTTATGTCGCTGTGTGGTTCAGATTTGAAAGGGTTCCGAGTTCTAAAGCAGACTTGGTTATCCAGCTTTTGTGTGAGAAGGATCTTACCTGCTATCAGGGCAGGGGTGTTAGCTTACGTGATTTAATGTTCAGCGGCATATTCAGGCTATTTGATGTTCTTCATGAACATTAGGTAGTGTGTGGTGAATGAAAATGGTGGTCGACACAAAACAAGGGATTTGACCATCATTTGGCCATCACAATTCACAGTGCTGTCAGTAGTGATTAAATCCTAATACCTGATTTCAGTCACTCGTGAATGAACAGTGTTCCCTTGGTGTTCTCTGTTACTCCCCCAGCTGTCCCAGCAGCTGGATGGGTTACTGGGCATGCTCTGTGTCGATGTGGCCCCAGCAGATGGAGCTGCTATCCAGCAAACACTGAAACATCTGGAGGAGAAACTGAAGACTGTGGGTGAGGAGGAGTCCATCTCTACCATCCACTGCTCCTCTTCCATCCGCTGCTCCTCTACCATCCACTGCTCCTCTACCGTCCACTGTTCCCCTACAAACCTCTGCTCCTCTTCCATCCGCTGCTCCTCTACCATCCAGTGCTCCTCTACCGTCCACTGTTCCCCTACAAACCTCTGCTCCTCTACCATCCGCTGCTCCTCTACAAACCTCTGCTCCTCTACCATCCGCTGCTCCCCTTCAATCCTCTGCTCCTCAAGAAAGCACTGCTCCTCTAGTGTCCACTGCTCCTCTACTATTCACTGCTCCTCTGGTGTCCACTGCTCCTCTATCATTTAATGCTCCACTGTATATTCACTTTGAACCATAATGATTTAAAATTGCTTTTTCCTTCAGAGGGAACCTTGCAGGGCTTGAGGGAGAAGGGGCAAGTTCTGCTCGATCAGATCTCCACCCAGACTTCCTGGTCATATGGGAAAGAATTGAATGTGGAGAATAAAGAGAATGTGGACCACATCCACAACGTGATGGAGGACATGCAGCTTCGGAAACAGAGGTGAGTCTCACGCTGACTACACGCCGTTGGCTGGGAGGAACGGAAGCCAGGACTTTAGCTGTATACTTTGACTGAGGTTGGTGGCCGAGAGTGCTTTATATGTGTGAACGCTGACCTTCTGTTGTGTGTGTGAAGGTGTGAGGACATGGTGGATGTGCGAAGGCTGAAGATGCTGCAGATGGTCCAGCTGTTTAAATGCGAAGAGGACGCTGTGCAGGTCAGTCGGGCTTGTTAGGCTTCACATCTACGCACGAGAGTCGCTCAGAAGGTGCTCCCTCAGAGAGTGCTATACCAAATAATGCCCCACTAAAGGGTTTTTTTTACCAAATAAAGCTCCCCCTAACATGGTGCTCTGTGGAGGTTCTCCTGAAGAATGTGCTCTTTAAGTAGGCTCTACCTATGGCTGTGCCACCCTTTGTTCTCCTTTTGAACGCTGGTTCTCTTTCCAGCTGAGCCTCAAACCTGGTCCTGGAGGTCTGCCTGAGTTCTGCTTTTAACTCTAGCAAGAATCAAAAATGTATTCTACTAGGTTGACCCCTGTAAAACAGTGTTCTGCAGTTTTGAAGGTAGCTGAAGTTCTACTTGTGGTCAGTCTTCAATCATCTCCTCCCACTGAGGATATCTTCTCTCAGAGATCCAGGCTGACATCACTCTGGACCCTAAAGACATCAGTGATTTCACCTGTTTTAGTCACTGCGATCTCCTTGAATTCATCCCAATAATACGCCCTTTTACTCCTGAGATCTATCTTTTCATTTCTAACTACTGCCACATAAGCCTGTCCGGGAAGTCCGTATGTAAATGAACATGCTCGGGCAGCATTTTCATCAGATAATAGACGAGGCATACCTGTTTGTTTGGTCTTTGCTTTGCATATATTTGTAGTGTCTTGGTTATCTGTTTTAGACATTTCCTGTGTTTTAAAGCAGTTTATCTATTCTACAGTATATTTGCTTTGTCAGCTAGTGGTATTTCTATTATTAAGTACACGTTTCATTAATCACCGTACACACTATAACAAATAGAATGTGAACCATCTGGAAGAACATCTGGCTTTTATAAAATTCCAGATGTAATCAGTTATCTCTCATTTCTCATCTCTCATAAGTTATCTCTCATAAGCATCTAACTGTAAACAAATAACAGTTTGTTGCACTTAATGGCATTCTGTCAGATAAAAGGAGCGGCCTTGTGCCAGGTCTGTAATGAAAGACCTGTAGTTCGTGGCCATGTTCAGTGACCTTGTACAGTGTGACAATAGGCTTCTAATGGACTGTGACCAACTTTCTGTTATTACAACCCGTAAACCAGAGCTGCCCAGCCCTGTTCCTGGAGAGCTACCGGCCTGTACGTTTCTGCTCCAACCCAAATTCAACACACCTGATTCAGCTCATTAGCAACTTGTCCAGATCTCTAACTGGGAAAGCAGGAGTGGTTTGCTTTGGTTGGAGTGATAACCTTCAGGATGGTAGGTCTCCAGGAACAGGGTTGGGTAGCCCTGCCATAAACATTCACTTTATCCAGTCAGTGGTCGATGGGCTCCCCCAACATAATCCGGTACCCAATGAGATTTTTTTCCACCAGGGAGTTTTTTTCTCATCGCTGTTTGAGGATTTTTCATACTATTGGGAGTCTTTGCTTCTGTCTGATCGTCCGTCTGTGAAACCTTTTTCGCCATGTTCCTGTCGTCGTATCATCATGAAATTTTCAGGAGTTATTGACCTTCACCCAAGTGATGTCCATGCACAAGGTTGAGGTCAAAGGTCAAGTTCACAGAGGTCACGATCTTGTTTGCGGGTTTTTGCGCTGTAACTCCAGTTAGAATGCATGGATCGCTATGAAATTTTGGAAATAGTTTCAAGGCATAGAGGAGGTGTTCCCTATTGTTTTTCAAGGTCATCCGTCAAATCCCAAGGTCTCACAGGTTAAAAAAGTGTCAATTTTGCCCAATTTGACGGTTTTCGCACCGTAACTCAAGTTTAGTTCAATGAATGGCTATGAAATCTTAGAACAAGCTTCTTGGTATAGAGGAGGGGTTCCCTATTGATTTTCAAGGTCATCTGTCGAATCCCAAGGTCACACCGATCAAAAAAGTGTCGATTTTGCCCCGATTTCACAGTTTTCGCACTGTAACTCGAGTTTAACTTGATGGATGGCTATTAAATCTTACAGCAAGCTTCTTGGTACAGAGGAAGGGTTCCCTATTGATTTTCAAGGTCATTTGCCAATTTTGAGGTCACACTTGTACAAGGAACCACCAGTCATGGACACTAGGCCACGTAACGGATGCTAAGCCAGGTCGCAGCTATTAGATCCCTCTGATCTACTTGTTTTTTTTTTTGTTTTTTTTAAATAAGTATTTAGCTATTTTGGGGACTTAAGCTAGCCTGCTGCCCTACTGCTACGCCATAAAATGTCTTCGTGACCGTCCTTCTGTAAAAATGTGACAAATAGAAAAAATAAATAAATTGAATTGACCCATCCACAAATACTGTGCCAGGTGGCACCATAGTCATATTCCCAATGTATGCCGGGACATATTTTTGACTCCACGTGCTGGCAGATATTCTGACAAATTATACTGCCTTGCTGGAAAATGCAACTGCCATGCAAAACTACCGCAGAGTCTTTGTTTTTCCCTAAATATTAAAATGTAAATTAGCCTTCAGCAACTTTGATATTTGTTAGCCTGTTATAACATACACACATAACGAGCTGGCAACATTGAAGTTAGTTAGCAGGCTGCTTGTCAATAGCATCCAATGTCTTACTGTTAAATAGCAAAGCTATTGTGTATTTACAGGTGTATTTTTAATTTCTTTGAAGATATTTAAGATGTATATCTTAATACCTTATAATATATCTTTAAGGTATAATATATATCTTTAAGAGCGTTGACACATTCCCAAGATTGTGGGTCTGCATGTGCTGGAACTGCTAAGTAGCACATTGCTGGCACAAATCGACAGGCAGTGTATTTGATTATCTCAAATTTTCGACAGTCTGCGATGATAAAGTGATTATTCCCATCAGCACTAGCTATGTTTTAGTATCGTTCTATTGCAGGCTTTCAATGCCTCCACTGCTATTGCATCCGCCCCATTCACCATTCTGGTTTATACTTTGTTCTCTAGAAGTGGAGGTACGTTTGATTTGGGTGTTGTCGGAACTGATGTTTTTCAAATGGAAAATCCATAAAAACCTGGAATCCCTTGGTGTTTGTAGATGAGTCAATTATCTCCTGCTATGAAAGAGGCCTGAGATCATTACTGTGTCCCCAGGCAGTTGAATGGCTTGGAGAGCTTCTGGACGCTCTTCTTAAGACCCATGTACGACTGGGAGACGATGCGCAAGAATCTAAAGTACTTCTGGAGAAACATAAGAAGTTCGTGGACGTTGCTCAGGTAGGCACGTAATAGTAGAACCTCCCAGCTATTCACTGTCCATTATTGTTGGTGGTGTTACTAAGTGTCAAATCTTTACCAGGACTGCCCTCACTTTTCAGTGTCTTAATGCTCTCCTTAAGTCTGCTTTTTACCCCTCAGCCCTCAAGGCTGACGGGGTATTGCAATCCTTCGTGCGGTTGGGCGGGCGGGCGGGCGGGCGTCTCCAAAAACTTCGATATCGGGCTGAGGGGTATTCCGTGCATTGCACGCCTATTTTTATTATTGTACTGTCAGCTGGTTGATCAGGAGTTCTATAGATATTTGAAATGTTTTACACTCAAATTCTTTTTACATTCTGACAATTTGATGAAATTGCTGGTTTTCACTTAAAATATTATATTGAGATAGGTGGTTATATTGTAGTTATCGCTTCATCTGCGTGTTTTTCGCGAGGGAGGAGGTTGGTGTGTGAGCTAACCGGCATTAGCAGGGCACTGACATGCATATCTTCTCTATGTGTGAATCTCAGAGCACGTATGACTATGGGCGGCAGCTGCTCCAGGCGACCGTGGTGCTCTGCCAATCCCTGCGCTGCACCACACGCTCCTCCGGTGACACTCTGCCCCGCCTCAACCGGGTCTGGAAGCAGTTCACCGTCACCTCGGACGAGCGCATCCAGCGGCTCGATATGGCTGCCTCCTTCCACGCTGTGGCCGAGAAGGTGAGACTTACCCAGGGATCTGCCAGCCAAATTGCTCCATCGTTGAGGCTGTGCTAAGGCAGACTACATGCATTGTTGTTTTGCTGTATTTGAAGAAAAATTCCCAGAGGCCTCTCTTTGCACTACTCTAAATCTCTGGAACTTCAGATCATTAAGTGGCACAAGTCTCCTGGCAGAATTATGTTGGAGACAATTTTGTAGTGAATGATGTGCTGAATTGAATTATTGTATATGATTCATTGTAAAATGACCGTGATCAATTTTAATTGATGTGTGGCAAAGTGACGGATTACGTTGCATCTGTTTTTGTGTCGCCTGCGAAGCATAGCGGCACATAGGGATCTCTTTGTCCGTCTGTCTGTCCGTCTGTCTGTCTGTCCGTTCGTCACACTTTCAGTTGGTAGTCACACGCAGGCGACACGTGTTCACCTGAACACTCTAGTTTACCTGTATACACCATGTGAGGTGATCATATAACAGTGACCAGATAAAGCGATAGCGAAGCACATTGTTTGCTGCCAAATGTACTGTTAAGAATTTATCTTTGATGTTGGCCTATTTTTCTATTTTTTATGCACAATTTAGCGTACTAGCTTTTGCTTGCCTGCACAGTTTTGGATGTGCGCTACTATCCTGGAAGAAGAGCGAGACTAGGTCAAAATGTAGCATGTGGTTTGGCCCTGTTCAAGGCTGTTCATATTGAAGGAGTAAGGGTCAATGGAGAAGCGCTAACGCTCGACCGACCATCAGAGTAACTTCATCACTCAGTCACAGACTTTCGCATTTATGGGGCTGCAATCCAGCCAGAAACATAAACGCTCTAAATACTCTTTATTTTACCAGGGATTGCAGACTGTAGTATTCAGTTTTTACCAGGTTTCAGATCAAATTTATTGTTAAAACACTTAGACTAACATGATCACAACAAAAACTGGATAACAAGCTGTTTTGTATATTCAGATGCATGCATTGATCTAAACCTTAAGTTGTTTATTTCCAAACTCGGCCAGCTCATGCTACCTACTTTGCAAATGTTAATATGATCCCACCTTTTCTTAGCTAGCTTTATAGAAAACTTATGTTGGCACAGAAGTTGTGAATGTGAGAGCTAGAAAACATTGTCAAGATAATTTCAATTATTTCTCCTCAATGAATTGGCGGGATACAGGCTGATGACATTAGCTGTCCCAGGTTATCAACACTACTTGTTAGCAGGCTACCTTAGATGCAGTGATGTCTTCAGTCACTGCTGATCCAAATAATTGATTCGATCGGGGAAAATCTGCAAATACACAAGCCAGACAAAATGTAAGTCTAGGAAGGTTTGAGTTGAAATGCTCATTCTAGGAGGAAACGAAGATGATCAACTAACGTCAACCTGAATAATATCCAAATAATGAGTTAGCTGGGATAGCCAACAAGCTCGGTCAAAACCTAGTATATGGCTAGAGCCTGTAGCACTGTAAAAACCAGCGCTCTGGACTGAATAACCTCTGACAGAAAGATTCATTTTTGATTCTGCTGCACTTCATTTCCTGAGACCATTTCTCAAGCACCAGATTGGCACATTAGCATGATTACGTAAGGCTTGGTGAGTCGGTGACACAGTTGGCTCTAGATTCATGTCTTTGCAATCAGAGGCACATGTGGCCATAAATTCATTCTCACTTTCTTGTGTTGCAAATGGCATATTTATTGCATTAACCTGGTTTGATAGTTTAGTGGTTTGAAATAAAGGTTTGCGGGTTAGTGGGTTAGATGGTTCATTTGGGGGCGTGTCAGTGAATACAACTAACACCGTGCTGGTTTTTTGTCATAGGCCTCGTTTACATCTTGACTCATCCAGACCAAGTTTTTACACAAACGCTGTTGCTCTAGGGTAGTTTCATGGGAACTGTCGTAGAACCAAGAGATTACGACAAACAGTATTTTAACAAGTTTATTGTACTGTAACAATTGTGAACAAATGGTGAATCATACCAATGAAAACCAACTGCTGAAGTCTGTGGCTCTGTCTGGTACCAGCATAGAAAGAGGCTGTAAAGATGGAGAGCTAGAGATTTTTACTGAAACAAGGTGGGCTGTTCTTTACAGTAGGAATTGAAGTGATTGGATACAAAAGGACAAATGGCAGAGAAAACCAATGAATGATCAACAGAGGGGGGGTGGAGGGACATTCAAAAGATAACAATGGGAGTGGATTGGTTGAATAGGCAGGTACAGACAGAATGATGGGTAGGGGAGAGGAGAAGAGAGCCTCCTTCTACCACAGAACGAATCCCAGCCAGCAGAGCTGTTTACAAATAAACACTCCTCGTTCATATCGTTTTTCCTCCCTTGTTAATGTTTACTTTCATCATGTAGTCTATAATTAATGCCTACAAACAGTGGTCAGGTTTAATGGGAAGGGGAGGAAAAAGGGGTAGTTTTACATGTGTGAATATTTTCTTTGTGTAGGAGGAAGTACTAATCATTACCTTCAGTCTGGCCCTTGCTTTAATACCATAAAAACTATTTTGTGTACAGTTCAAATGGCCCACATCTTTTCACACTGTTCCTTAAAAAAAAGTAGATCTGTCTTCACTTGAGAGAAGCATACCTGGAGCCTGTCACAGTTTTGGTCTTGTTCTTCACCTGACATGATGAAATTACTAGTTTGGTCATGCAGTTCATGCATTGTCATTAAAGGGAATGACAGTGGCTTATCTGATTGGCCTTAATGGAATCCAACCACTACCACACCTCTCGGTAATTAATTTGACTTGGACCTACCCATTTGACAGCAACGGCTCAGCTGCAAACATTTTGTCATGAAATTACCACGTTGGAGTTAGAATCGCCCTGTTGTGATCCACCATACCATAAGCACGTGCATATCCAGATTGCGTTTAGGTCATCAAATCCTGACCCAGAGTGTGTTGGCATCCTGGAATGATGGCCAATAATAATGAACCTTTTGCATATCATACATACTAGGTTGAATCGTAAATCTTTGCATTTAACAACGTCTTGGCTATATTTTCTGTTCAAATAAATGCCACCACGGTGGACTAAAATGTCTTTTTGTAATAAAAAAGATTTTCAAATTTTATGCGATTCCAAACATTTGGATGACACCGCTTCTATCCAGTCTTTTGCTGTATGATTGAAGTTTCCAGTGATTTTCTCATCAACTCAGATGGTAGTCTGGCTCCTCTGCTCACCAGTGTGAAATATCACTGCTACAAATGAGGGGGACTATTTATGAAGTTCTTATGAAGTGTTTAAGTGTGATGAAATGAACGTTGTTAAAATTTTAATATGCCTTGAAGACAAATTCATACATGATTTAACTGTCTGTAATTGGTGTTTCCATGATTTCTGCCAGAACTGCAGATCCCCAGAGGAATTTCATGAACAGTCCTTCTGAAGTCATGATTGTGATGCTATTTGTCCATGTGCGGTTCAGTGGTTGGCATTAGCTTCTCATAAAAATTGAAATGAGAGTCAAGCGGGCTTAAAGGTCTTGACACACTGGATGCGTAATGAATAAACGACACGAAAATGCGAAATGTTCCGATGCGAAATGTTCGGATCAAAACTCTTCACACCGGCTCCGACACAATGTTGCGAAAGAAACGCGGGAACAGAATTTTTTTTTGACAGCTCATTCCGAAGAGGTAAAAGAAGGCAGGAAGAACAGGAAAGAAGAGGAAGAAATGGACTCATCCTCCAGTGATGAAGATCTTTTCCTCATCGTTCTTTCTAAGAAAAAAGAGGTTTTGTGTAACACCTTCTGTTACAAAGTAGGGATACTGAAGGAAAGTTTCACCTCATTGAGGCGTTTTCTTCTGAACATACATCGATATTTTACGTTGTCATTTATCTTTTAAATTTCTGCGCTCGTTTAACTCGTGAAACTGCACAGATTTTCATAAATTGGTTTGGCAGGCTGAGGCAATAAGCTACGAGAATCCATTCAATACTGATGAATGTAATCACTGCTGAAGGGCGTTGACAGGCACAATGCACAGCTGAGGGAGAATGGTAAGGATGGCGAAAATGAATACCGCGAAGTCAGTGAAAGTGTTGGATTTTTTTGCATTTATATTGCCATCAGTGCCATATCAATTATATAAATGTAGGTAATAGGCATTCACTTTTTCATTACCATTTCTTATTATACATCATGTAGCTTATTGGTCTGAGTTGTTCAGTCAATAAACTGTCTGATCAGGCGAATATAAACGTGAACAGCTTGAGGGCAATCGAGTGGTACACCTTGAGGTTTCTGAAGGCCCTCCGAACACCTGACGGCACGCCGTTGACTGAGAGGCTATTGACCCAGAGGAATGTCTTGCAGTCTGTCTGGGGTAGGCAAGTTGTTAAATTGGTTGATGCGTTTGCTGGCTGTGCGAATGTTCACAAACATCGACCGCGATCCGAAAAATAGAAGGTACGCGTTTTCGCTGCGTGATTATCGCATTCGGTGTGCAAAACCTCATGCCCAATTAGCAGTTCAAAATTTTAACGCATCTGGTGTGTCAAGGCCTAATTCTGCGTAAACCTGTGCTAGAACTGCAGTGTGTTGAGAAATGATTATGGGAAAAACCAAAGAGTTTTCTTTATTGGGAAAGGAATAATGTTTCAGAATTGAATGTTTAGTGTGTAAAGTGAGCTTTGATTTGGGGTCAATCTGTTCTTTGTGGTTCCTGGTGTTATCTCTTTGTGTTCGCGTATGAATCAGGTGCTGAAAGAAGCCGAGGAACAAGGCGATGACTTTGAGGGAGATTTTGAGGCGTATGAAGAGTTGGAGGCCATTGGCCGGACTCTGCTCGACCGACTGACTGTGCCTGTGGTTTTCCCCGATGGGTAAGTTCTGTGGGTAATGGAGGGGCAGCTGTTCTCTCTGTGCTGTAAAGGCCGTTTTACACTTCTGAGTCATTTGCGTTTATTGCATTTTTTTTATTACTGCCATGGATGGGCTGCGTGTTTATGCTTGTGTGCATGTTGCTCTGGTAATGCTGAACACACAATGATTTCTGGTCAAACCAACTATTCACTTTTTTATTTATAATTATGTATTCATAAAGTGTGCCCATGTCAACAAAGATTTTTAGTCAGTCAACGTGAGACCATTGAACAGTGCCTGTGTTCCTGACTTGTTATTTATGTTAAGTTTCTGCACTTTATTGCAAGACACTTTGCACTCACAAAAAATGTGCATTATAACTATTGTATGTTTTTCATAACGTGTGCTGCTGACCTCTTGGCCAGGTCACCCTTATGAAAGAGATCTTGATCTCACTGGGTTTTATCTGGTTAAATAAAGGTTAATAATTATTATTATTTCACATCAAATCACCAGACAATTGTAGTCTTCACCAAGTATTCGAGCAGAGGCGGCACTTGTGTATTTTTGAGGAGGTACAGGTTATTTATGCAGAGGTGGCGGTGTGTTGCATTTGCACACACTGCGCATCCTGCTCTACCCCCATGCAGACTAGCCTTCGTCACAGACATTTTGTGTGATTTGCTTCCCTCACAACAACGCCTGCGCACTCGAGCCGGGTTTTGAGTTCCAAGACGTTTTAGAATTGTGTGAAATTAGCAAATCAGAATGCTTGTTAAATAATGGTCCTTTGGTGTTTCCCCTGTCAAATATTAATAAACAAAAATGGCGGACAGAGAAACTCCAAAGAAAAACTTGTTGATAATGACATTTGTGTTGTATGTAAAATACGAATCAGATGGAAGAAAGAGAAAATAGGTGTATATTTAAAAAGTCAACTCGGTGCTCCCTAGCTCAATTATAGGTCATGTTCTCTCCATAAACACTGCTCAATTCCTCAAGCAGACTCTTTGTGTGCCATTGGGGATGCCAATATTTATTAGAAAAGTACAATACTCGGCAACCAACGAACTTGCGTTCAGGAAAACTTCAACACCAAAGAAACCTGGAGAAATTTAACCTTTGGAACAATTTCAGCATGTTGGTGTTGATTAGCCTCCATTGCTAATGTCTTATGTGTTTCACTTCCCTACCACAACAGCGTGTGCCTATAGGTTCAGGGTTGGCAGAGCTTCTCTCTGATTGGTGGAACGCAAAACTCAGCTGAAATGCGCAAACATTTTGTGAGGGGAAGCGAACCACACAAGAAGTCTACAACGGAGGCTATATGTAGACCGATCTTTACCTGAACCACACAAAAGCATAAAATGACCCTGAGAGAGCAGCGTACTTCAGTGTAGAGTGAATATTGATGAGTGTTAAAATGCAAAAAGGTTCTCTGCATGTTAGGTGGGGAATTTATAATCACACAGGTCTGTTGTTGACAGTTGTTCACCATTTGGGTCAAACAGCTGAGCATCAGAGGTTATCCTCCCACTGTTTTCCCAGCAAGCCCTTGGGATTATTCTCCCCGCTGAATTGCCAGTTCATTGAATAAGGATGGTGTTTTTTACTTGGCGAGGAGAAATGGTTCAGCTCTTGTTTGATACTCATATTTCCAGGTCACATACTTTTGCACTTAAGCTCGCTATCGTTTCACTGTAACTGGTGCACAAAAATACTTCATCTCTCTCTGCAGCACAGGAAAGTCTGTCATAATGAACATTTTAGTCCTGTCCTATGACTTTATATCCTCACTCTCTCTGAAGTAGGACACATAAGCTTGTTTTTACTCTCGACTCCGTTTGCAGTGTAACTTGAGGCTTTGCGAATCCTCCCATTCTTTCTTGGACAAAAGCGCCCTGCATGCGATGTGTGAAGCATTGTGATGTTGTCATCTGGATTTGGTTAATGTTTCACTTTTAATTACAAGTAATTTACTCTTCTCTTCTTACTGAGTGTAGCAAGTTCTGATTTCAGACGGCTAAATGCAATCATTTTTTTTTTCTTTTAGGAAAATGACTCAAACTTGCGTTAATCTCCATAAAAAGTTAACACGGCTTAATTAAATCCCGAGCTCTTGTTGAGTCCAGGCGTTTCACTTCTTCTGCTTGCTGATTTAATTAGAACTTTGGCAGAGAGCAGGTTCCCTGTGAGCAGCTCGTGTTTATGTCTTTGTGGTGTATTCTCCGTGGAGGCTTCTCACTGTACGTGTTCTGTGTGAGCTGCTCGCTGTTTGTGCAGTTTGTGAGCTGCTTGTTTTATGTCTTCTGAGCTGTCACTGAATACGCTGTGCGGGATTTGCTGTCTGCACGTGTGGCTGGCTGTGTTCTCTCATGAAGCTCCTCACTGTATTTGTCCTTTGGGATCTGTTTGCGTCATGTCCTCTGTGTGAGCTGTTCATTCTCTGTGCTCACAGGGGTGGAGTCTGTTCACAATGTATCTGCAGTGAACAGACTCTGCCCCTCTGAGCAGCGACAAAAGGACTTTTTAGCCCGCTTGGCCAAAAGGCCCAATGGGCTTATGCTATGCTCGGAGTCTTTAGTGGTGGTATGTCCTGCATCCGCACATAAACTTTTGGCTTGTCTGCACTCTAGCGTCTTCAGTTTTTCACCGATCCTTTTCATATTTCATATGTGTATTAAGGTCCTGACCAAGTTCGATTTTAAGACCAATAGGACCGATACTATGGCCAATTGGGGGCGTTCCATTTTGCCCACGTTTGGCCAAGCAGGTGCAGTGGATTTGCCACTATTTTTGTGACACTAGCACAGCCCAGAAACTCTGAGATGGTTGAAGTTGTGGTCTTATCCCATGCAGTATTTCAGTGTCAATAATTGATTGCGTTTAAGCAGTTTTTCAGTTGGATAAGGGTTTGTTGCACAGACTGACAATACATTGGGGTAAACAAGTTATTTTTGAGGATTGGGAAAAAAATTTATAAAAAATGTATATATTTGCTGTTGGGTTTGGAGTTGTATCCTTAATGAGTTCTCTGACTTCCAGTCTTTTTTTTTTTTTTTTTTTTTTTGCCAGATACCGGCTGAACCCCTTTGTCTCATTATTATTACCCATAATCTGCACTGCAATTCGCAGTGATTTAGAGATTTTCTAACAGTTGTGCAGTATATTTTCATGAGGTCGATGACTATTGTCTTCCCCTGTTTTGTTGGTAATGACTGTCTCTGGCAGGAGCGAGCAGTACTTTGGGAGTCCCGGCGACATGGCGGCCTCAGCCAGAGGCATCAGGGACAGGATGAAGTTGGCTGAGCTGAAGAGAACGCAGCAGGAAGAGGCGGAGCCTCCAGAGGAAGCCGACCTGGAGACGGCTCCGCAGGATAGCTAGTGGTTTTCCCCCTGGAGATCCCCGGAACTCCGCAGAATAGCCATGAAGAATCCGACAGCCTCTGGGACACCGTGGGAAAACCGCACTCTCACAAGCAGTTTGTTTCTCCCCTACAGGGCGCCATCTTTCCAAGCCATATTCCTGTGCCAGCTTGGTGAAAGGCCATACCGCTCGCCGCCATGTTCCCATACTGCCCTCTGCTCTAGTGTATGGGATATGGACCCTGAGTGACTGCACTGGTGTGTCTCGTGAAAAGACGCCAAGCTCTGTTTTTACGTTACCCAGTGACGCACGTCTTTAGGCGTGGAGCGTGTTGTCTCATCCGTGTAGAAATTCTCTGCCTTTGGCAAGCTTGCCAATTGTGCGCGGAGAGAAGTGCATTTCTGCTGCTTTCATGTTTGTAAACAATTGGTGGCCGCTGAGTCTTTCTTACGGTGCCAATGCGCAAAGCTAACCCCAAGCCCTTTTGTACGAGCTGTAACTGCCTAAGCCACCGTTTTTCAATGGTGGCCTTGACCTCTACACAATGCAGGTATGTAAACCAGCGTTTGAAAACGTCCCGATTACTGTGGTACTCTCATGGATTTATGTTAAACATCACCTCCAAAGCTTTACTCTCAATCCTGGATAAGGATTAAAGGTTATTTTAGTTAAATAACAATGGGAATTGGCTTCCATTTTCCTCAAATGGCCACTCATGCACAATTCCTATATCATGAAGTGTGCTTTTAGTCTCAGAACAATTGGTTTTTCTTATGCTATAGTTGAAACAGATATTCCTATGGCAATTTTAACATTATTTCTGTCATAAAAATGACATTTTTTTTAGTCCTTTTTGAAATGTTATCCCTGACTTCTCAAAACTGTGTCGATGATTGTAAAAGTGTACAAAGGTCACATGATTAGTGTGCCATTCTAATGTTATACAACTTATTACATTTTGTAGGATCATTCTGACACATCTAGATTTGCTCAAGTAAATTCATTCAGTGTAATTTTGCGAATGAAATCCATCATCTCTAAAACGGAGCTTAACTGTGGAAGTTTCTGGAAACCATCAGCATGACAATGGAGCAGAAGATGCTCCCATTAGAAATTTGACCACAAAGTGATGCCGATGTGCCTTCTCTGCTTTTACCAGAATGTTCTGGGGGGGGGTTTTAGGATACATCTTGGGAAAAGGAAGCTCATGGGCAGAGATGCTGGATTTCCTCAGCTCCGATTGGTTCTTGCCCACACTTTAAGATTTGCCTGTTTGCAAAGTGATGTGTACCTGTGATTTCATTTGACTGAAGGTGATGTTTGATGCATGCATTAGTCTGAGTGCTCTTCTTTTCAGAGCAATGTGGCGTTTGTAGCATTTAGAGATTTTATAATGCAATTCAATATTAATCTTAACAAAGCTGCTGTTCTCTGAATGTGAAAGAAAACCCATGATGGCTATAAGATGAGCTTTTACATACTAGATTTTTGAAGTGGCCTTCGGTTGGAAAAGTATACTGTTAGCTTAGCGAAGAATCTGCATATATAGCGAGTTGATAAAATCGTTCGGGTGTATAAAGCGTGCTTACTGGATGCTAGTGAACACACTGACTGAATATGAAGGGAGGTTGTGATTAATTCCTGACCCCCTGATGTCTCTCAGTGCTGATGCAGCTGATTTCTGTACTTTTACAGCATAAGCATTTTCCTGTGGCCGAAATACATGGAAAACACTGCTACAACGTATTGTAAGATACCGCAAAATCAAATGCAAACATGTCCCGGAAAGGGAGATTGTTATTCTACATGTATAGACTCCTGCGTGTAGACATATGTTCTTCCTTTTGAGGTTCGATGTATCCCTAAAATCGGACATTTGCTTTGAGAGTGAGATTTGTAAATAACTTGCGTTTAAGGTTTCATTCGTATTATGAAATACTCTGACTAGTAATGCCATGGAGGCCATGTGTCATAATCATTTCCATGTTAAAATCCCTGCTCACCCTCTGACTGAAACTCGCCCGATGTGTTGACACACTTTCCCACATGCAAAAGGTGTGTTTGAGAAACTGCTTTTTTATTAATGGTATTATGAATAATACGAATCCCACTGTGCATTAATAGTTTTGATTTCTCTCCCTGTAAATATTTGCCCTCATCTTAACCTATGCATAATGCAAATTATTAAAAGTGCTTCTTGTTTATTAAAAAAAAAAAAGAACTGTTTTTGAATTTTTTTTTCCCTTCTTATTTGAGATACAATTTGTGGCCCAAAATGTACTTCTACATCACTTAATGATCTTCATCAGTGTCTGTTCTCCTGACCTTCAAACATATCTCATCCCATGACAGAACATTTGGAAAGAAAAAAACGTTCATGATCATTAATATGCTGACACTGGCACATGAAGCACAGTCCATCAGAGACCAAAAAGATAAAAACATTCTACAAACACTCAGGCAAAGCAAGTCATTTTGACCTCTTTATGACATTTTACAAATCACATACACTGTACCAGTGTGGAGACTCTTTGATTCAGCACCTGTAATTACTGTTTAAAGCCGGCTTTAATGGTGTAAATAAACATAATGACTTCATTCTCTTACGTAAGTGCAAACTGTGGCATGCCAAGGCTTATAAACTCTCTCGTAGGCACGGCTAATGCTACACACAACAGACTGGCACAACTGCGGTGCTTTGCTTCAGTGTGTACAGCGTGGGACGGTCAGCTCTTTAAACTTCACTGTACTGAATAACAACCATAGAATTATCACAGCTTACACGTAATCTGCCATATCAATACATGTTTAAAAAAAAAAAAAAAGGTTGGAAATACTAAAAAAGTTTTTTTTACAGACATTAAAGTGCAGAGCAATGCAAACACAGGAAATAAGCACACTTCCTGTGATATCAGTAACGTGATGCAATCGGTGACTGCACAGCAGTTTGGCTTTAGGATGGAGATCGCAGGGTCCTGACGAGCAAATCTCTCATATCCTCGTACTGCCACCGGTCTCCTCTGGAATGACTGAGGAGGAATCTCCATTCATTGCTGCTTTGGAACCTAGAATATGCCCTGTATGAAGAGAGGAAATCTCCATTCATCAGTGCTTAGGAACAGTGAATGTGCCCCATAGTGATTCATATTCTCCCGGGCTTTAGAATGTCCAACCTTATCTAGACAGGGCAGGAGTGGCTGCAGACTTTCATTCCAGCCATGCCGTTACATTCCAGGTTCTACTGATCAACTCCGAGTGTCTTAAGGAATAAAGCCTGGGTTCACTCAATTTAAGTACAAAAGTACTTCTAACACTAAAAACACAAAAAAATTGTGTCAACTGAAAAAAGCTCAGAATGGAATTTGATTTTAATCAAATTTAATAAGTTTGTTACCGCGAAAACCGTACATTGTTGGTGAAAAATGTGAAATTTTGTGGCAACTATACCATATTTTCCTGTAATTCTTTTTTTTGTTTTGAAGCTAATATCAACAGCTATACAATGACATACTCATTCTGGGTGTTTTCATGGGAAAATATTTTGAAAAATGATTTGGTAATAGAATTTTTAGAAATGGGTGGCAGAACCTGCCTGGGAGATGGATCATAAATACACCATGTATCTACCTACCCAAAAATGGCCAAGTCATTGTATAGAACATAACAGACTAATGCTATGGTGAAAATTTCAGAGCAATACCTTTAAAAATGTGGATTTTGTGCCCGCCACAAGCCTGATAAACTGAAATTTTGCAATGCGAGTAAATCACGTTTTTGTCGCGAAACAAATGCACTGGAGGCGTTCACATGATAAAAATCCACTTAAAAGATGATATTAAGACCAAAAAACTACCTTTTATGAATGTTTTGAAATATTTTATCAAAATAAAAAATTTTTTTTTTTTTTTCAAGTGTGAACCTAGTCTTGACCCCTTAAAGAACTTGACTTGTAGAATCAGGCATGTAACTGCTTGGTTGGAATAAGAGCCACCACCCACACCGGCCCTTTCTGGTTAAGAGTGTGTATCCCTGCACTTCCAAAAGACCAGCTCAAGAGGGTCTTTCCCTCAGTTTAACATTCAGAATGATCAGCCATCACGCGCCCTCACACTCATCTAAACCACAGATTCTCATTTCAATAGAGTAATGTAAAATGTCTTGGACATTGATTTCTGAGTATGTCGCCGTCACTTAGAATGTTTTAATGTTGTCATTGTAAGTGAGCTGCTGAAGTTTTTTTTTCATTATATACCCAAGCATTCAGAGAACCAGAAAATCCTGATTTGATCACTTTAGAGAGGGAATTATGGAGCTCAGTTGTGATGGTTACTGTTGTGCAGCCGTGTAACCATAACATAACTAACTTAGAAGCATGATGTAATCCCAGAAATGTGCTCACAACCTTACAGGAGGAGATGGCACCTCAGCAAAGTATATTTCAGCGGAATGTTGAGCACTTGAAGTGTCTGAAACGCATAGTTTAATAAATTTTAATTTGGTAATGATCCAGTGCGATGCATTTTTACACCAGCGAGTCTAGAAATTGGCTTCAATACCAGGGGGCAGACATTTTTACTTGGGGAATCTTCTGATTTTGAATTTAATTTTCTGAAACCTCTCCTTAAAAATGCTTAATAACCTTAACCTCTCACAGTTTACATCTCCCGATTAGCCACAGTTGCTCAAACTAATTGGTAAAAACTGACAAGCCTCTAATTTACTTTTGATAG
This sequence comes from Gymnothorax reevesii, assembly GCA_029721435.1. NCBI lineage: Eukaryota > Metazoa > Chordata > Actinopteri > Anguilliformes > Muraenidae > Gymnothorax > Gymnothorax reevesii. Next base: position 14,027,557 of record CM056587.1, on the reverse strand, counting down.
CATTGTTATGCATTGCATCACAAAATTATGAGGCGTCTTCTGCGCAAAAATGACGACGTAAAATATCAATCTGCCTTCATAATTTCAGCGCTCATTAAGGAGCACCGATTTGTAGAAATTAATTTGCGAGGCAGTGAGTATCCGTTTTTTATTTTGAATGCTGTCACGGCAAAAGGGCACTGTAAGGTTGCACAGCTGTGTGACAATCCCAAGGACGGTGAAAATAAATGCTGCAAAGTCAGCGAAAGTTTTGGATTTACAATGCCATATCAATTATATAAATGTAGGCAATGGGAATTCACCTTTCATTACCATTTCTAATTATAGGTCATGTATTGGTTTTGTTCGCTCAGTCAATAAAATTGATTATTAATCAGGCTAGCTGGAGTAAAAACAGCTTGCGGGCAGCCAAGCCGTAAAGGGAGAGCTTACTGAAGGCCCTTTGAAACTACTCCATGGCCTGGATGAAAGGAATGAGAACAACTGACGTCACATAAGAGAATAAGTGACGCACAAGCACCGCGGCACTGATGTTTGATTGGATAATGTGTTCAAAATGCACTCTCACCCACTATATAGGGCACTGTGTCATGAATGTTCTACATTGAAAACAATAGTGAGCGAGTGGAAAAGTGCATATGTCCGAACGCAGCCTTAGATTCCCCAAGAAAAAATGTCTGCTCCCTGGTATTGATGCCGATCTGAAGACTTTTCAGTTTAAAAATGCGTCGCACTGGATCATTACCGAATTAAAATTTATAAAACTATGCATTTTAGAAACTTCAAGAATTCTACTTTCCGCTAAAATGTACTTTGCCGAGGTGCTCTCTCTTCCTTTTAGGGCAAGGCTTTTTCCATCATTCGGGTCGCCAGTGCGCTGACAAAGAAAACAGCCCAAAAAAAGAAAATATATATTCGCGAGTCCACCGAAGAAAAAGACAAAATATTGAAAAGATGAAAAATTTTTATGAAAGTCTGGTTGCGACAAATTGATTATTTTTTCTCAAGGCTGAAGGTGTTTACCAATCTTAGTCGATTTGTTTCGACCCGGAATTTCCATTTCCTTGGACCATTCTGGTGCCCAGAGGGGTCTCCGCACGAGATTCCCTGAGAGCATTTGGTGGCTGAAAACATTCACCTCTGAATGTATAGAGATCAGTTCTCATGAGCACACGAGCAGGATAGCAGGATCAGAGGAATTTAGAAAATATACACAGGAAAGCTCTTGGTTTCTGTAGTGTCCCCTCATTTGAGATTAACCCTCTATTAACCAGCGTAGCATATCTGCTACATGAAGTAAAAGGGTTAACAGCCTGGAAATTCCGCTGGTTTTGTTTCTTATTGCCAAATAAACATTCGAGAATAACTTGAATGGTATGTCACTTTAATTTTTCCATTTGCATTATTATCCCCCCGGCATATAATGTGGGGGGATATAGCGATCAGAGTGTCCGTCTGTCTGACCGTCTTTAATAAAATTGTTTCCGGACCAGAACTCGAAAATTATACCACTTACAAACACCAAATTTGGTATGGAGCTTCTCCTTATGGTCTAGTTGTGCCTTTTGGGAGTTTCGGTCCGTCCGTCTGTCCACACAACCTGTAGGTTACACAACCTACAGCCGGGGGGATCCACCATTGCCAGATGGCTCTTGTTACCCAATGTCGCAGATCTGCTACATTTTGGAAAGGTGGGCCAAAGGGTCGAATTTTTTTTGGCCCATAATCAACATATTTGCCTAGGGAAATGATTTTTACACAATTGGAACTGGGTTTGGTTAATAGAGAGTTAAAGAAGGTGCATCTATACAAAAGCTTACAGTGTTTGCATTTTCAGTTAATGGCTGCAATGTGTAGTAGGCCCAATTTTTACAGAATTCAGTGATTCCAGGAATACAGAGAGATGACAGATCATTTATTTTTTTATTTTTTATTATTTTATTTGACCCTTAGACCTGACGGAAATGCAGCCGAACTCTTGATAATGTTAAGAATGAGTGAGAAATGCTTTCTTTTTTTTTTTTTTTTCAAATTCCCCCCCTCTGACTTGGATTTCACAATAAAAAAATCTCGCAAACTGAATGATCAAAAAAAGCCTTGCCTAAACCATGATGAGTTTAATGGAAAGTGTGCATGTAAACATGGTCAGTATCAGGGAAGACAGTATGCATTTAAACATGGTGAGTATCAGTGAGGAAAGTATGCATATAAACATGGTGTGAGTATCAGCATGGAGAGTGTCCATGCTAACATGCTGAGCATGAGAGTGGAAAGGCCCTGTTGTATCTGGACTGGAGCGAGACTTACGGTCGTGTTCCTCTATGCAGCTGTCACTGTAAGACTCCGTGTCCGAATAAGTGCGGGAGCGCCTTTGGGTCAAGCGCGGGTGAGAGGACACGTGCTCCTTTGGCGAGTGACTTATCCTGCAAGCACAACAAAAATAAAAATATTATCTCTTGACATTGCATGCAGTTCTGTACGGTCACATTATTTGATGTCATAATGTCCTTTTTCAAAAAGTAGAAGTTAAGATTTAATGGTCCCATATTAAACTTTTTTTTTTAACTAAGACAATTTCCTAGTGTCTGTAAAACAAGGTTTTGAAGCTTGTAGGAAAAACAAAATTCAGCGTTTCCAGCCAACCTCAAATCTTAAATGAGGCTCTGGCCTTCCCACTGCAGCTTGATATAAACTGCGGCTGCCTAAAACTGAAGCCTGTATATGCTGGGCTGTACCATGTAAATGGCCACCCTTGTGACCTCAAAGGAGTGAGACTGTAAAAGCAGTCATTTGTGAACATGACTTCTCAGGAATGGAGCTCCAGCAACTACATGGAGACGATCTGGTTTTCACATTTTGTGAGATGTTTGGCAGAAGTAAGATCAAATCGTGTATTTAGTGCAAGGAAAATAGATTTTCATCATGGCGAACCTATATAAATTTTCACCTTTTAGAGCAATTGCAACTGTACCTTTCAAAACTGTATGTCCCTGGATGGCTGATGGACCGTTTCATCTAAAAAAAAAAAACAAAAAACAGAAAAATAGAAATGTAATTAAATGTGCTTAATACATCGGCAAATTGTGCAATATCTGTGCCATTTGCAGGAAAAGGCAAAATAAGTCAACAATTCACAAGATAACACATTTCACATGAGTTCTATCAAAAAAACTCACTAGGGCCGGTTAACCCTTTATAACCCCATTAACCCCTAATTTGGCTCAATATTAGTTCTGGTGATGAAATCGCCCTCCTGTTTCACTGTTGTCATGGCGTTAACATCATGTGGTTACTGTGGAGGCATGTGTGCCCAGTTTAAAAACAAAAATTGTAATAGGGTTTCCCAAATTGGCCTTTCTGAAAGCTGTCGTAGAAAGGGTGATGATTGCGAACGAACTGCATGTCATCAATGGTGAACAAAACGATTCTCAGACTGAGTCCCACCAATCTATATGCTGGCTTTCACTGGAAGCACAAGTGCATTTCCAGAATGTTAAGATGCTGTGAATCACTTGCTCTTTGTGTTTAGAGTGACTGCCTGCTCATTTTGACAGAAACGGCAATGTACCCAAGAACAATGAAAGCCCAGAGTTCATATTGTTTATTTTGATGTGTTCCAAACAACAGCAATAAGATCAAAATCAAGACTGCTGTGAATCAATTGGTGCAAAGTAGGTTTCTGAACACAGCTGTTTAAGTTCTTTGAAAATGTTTTCCCACAACTTAACACAAAATAGCATTAAAAAGGTGACTTACAATTTTCTTTGTCCTTGAATTCTTAATATCTTAACAAATGGTCAGTTTATAAACATAATTTTACCATATAGTAGCCAAATGATTGTTCATTTTCATCAGTTCCAATTTTCCTGTCCTTAGGCAATAAAGTCATTTTCAATGGAGCATAATTTGAATATGAAACTTTCTTTCTTGATGGCTTGCAAAACCATTTCTGACATAGTTCTGCACAAAAAGGCAAATAATCCCTGCAAGCATGAAGAGGAGAATTAAGAAAAATGGACATGACATGCAGTAGCACACCTGGAGTAAGCTCGAGAACCATGTGACATGTACAGGACAAAACCAGTCATCAACTCCCTCCGCAAAGGTGGATAATCCAGGCTCTGAAAGTATAAGTCCTCGCCCGTATTTTAATTCAACCACAGTTAATTATCACAGGAAGTGGACCTAACTCGTGTCATCGGCTGGCTGAGGTCACCGGTGGGAGGAACACACGGCCAGATTTAGACTTTCTGACCCCTGAACTCCACCCCTGCCAGGAAGCGTCAGAACAGAAGGTGTTTGACAGTGTTAGCCGATGACAAACTCCTACAATGGCCCCCCCCCAAAAAAAAACAGGGCCGCTCAGGAGTATTTCATCCCAAGGTTTCATTCTGATTTGCTTCAGTTGGGGGTTCTGCAGTCTGCTACTGTAATGCGTGTAGCGAAAAATGAAACGTTACTGCGTTATTGTATCATCTTAAAGTGTTTGAAGGGCGGAGGCAAGTGGGCCAAAGTCAGCTTCATGGAAGTTTTCCATTTTTTTCGGTGCAATGCTGCAGATGCTTTACCCGCGTCATGTGGAGCGGGGAGGACGAGACGGGCGCGATGACCGAGACCGTCGAGTTGGAATGGTACATTTCCGGCTTGAATCTGGCATTGGCGATCTTCATACATTCCTCCAGCGTTTTGATAAATGTATTGCATGTGGCACTCAGTAAGGAAGAGGCATCGTTTAAGGTCTGAAAGATGAGATAAAAAAAAACAAGTATTAGTGCATCCAAGGAGCAGTTTACTTCAGGCTATCTGTTACTAAAATGTCATCTCACTGCAGGGGTCTTTAATCAGTCTAAAAACATACGTCTGCGCAATAGTTTATCTTCTGTCCAAGCATATCCCGTCAGCATTGCCAAGGTTCTTCATTTTATGACGCCTGTGATTGATAAGGACTGAATGCTTGTTGCTTTTCGTCTGTGTCAGAGTGAACTGCAATACTATTCTAGTAATTGAAGAGCAGCAAATATATTAAATACAATTTGTAATCCAAATGATTGTATTTGTCAAAAACTAAAGAAAATATTAATTCTAAGCTACTGCAATGTGATCACAGGCCAGCAGACCACCAGATGTTGTGTAAAGGCAGCAGTTTATACAGGCAGAAAACGGAAACGAGTGAGTGTGTGTTTGCCTCACCTCCGTGCTGGACGTGGAGTGGTCAGGTTCTTCATAATCCGCGGACTTCTGTATAGTGTGGACCTGCTGCGTGAGCAAATCGCAGTACAGACGCAACTCCGACATCTTTGTCCTCAAAGTCTCTGTGGTTTCCGTCATATCTGCAAAAAAAAAAAGGCACATTTCAAAAATGGCAAATGAAACCCGCAAGTCCACATCTAAGAAAGGAAAAAAAACTAGACAGTCCGGTCGGCTGCGACCGCATGGGTGTAGACCCCAAAAGCCCGCTTCTCCCCTTTTTTGGCCATTATTCGGCCAATACTGTTGCCATGGCTACCAAAATCAATAGGTGTTATAAGTGAAGTATATCACATGTCCGTACCAACTATAAAAGTAATCGGTCAAAAATTGCAGCCTGTACTGCGTCCACAAAGAAATCTGTTTTGACGCCAATTTGCATATAATTCGGCCAATGCTGTTGCCATGGCAACCGAAATCGATAGGTGTCATAAGTGAAGTGTAACACACGTCCATACCAAATATGAAAGAAACTGTTCAAAGATTACAGCCTATAAAGCTTCCACAAGAAAGTGTCTAAGGACCGGATTGCGGCAGCGGAGACGACAAACCTGAATCCATAGTAGCCGCCCGACTTCGTCCGGGGGATACATTTATAGCAGCGACACCACAGCTCCGTAAGGATTGTACACTGAACAAAAATATAAATGCCCCATGTCAAATATTGATGCCACATGGAGTTAACAACTCTAAGTGAGCATATGCTGACTTTTACTCGTACAATAGGGATTTTTCTCTTGATTTGCGTACCATTTTTAATCCATCTCTCTGTCAGTGAGCATTTGCTCAGTGATGCAGTGATTTCACTCAGTACATGGGTGTGGCATTTCAAGATGGTGATCAGACAGAATGAGCAGTACCCAGACACTCCTTATACTGGGGACAATAAAAGGCCACCCCAAAATGTCAAATTTTGTCAAAAGTCATCATGCCTCAGATGTCTCAGGTCATGTGGGACGTGCCATTGGGATGCTGGATGCAGGGATGCAGAGCGATCTGCATGCAGTTCCTTGAAGCAGAGCACATTCCAGTTCTGAACTGGCCTGCGTATTCACCGGACTTGTCGCCCATAGAGCATCTTTGGGATGTTCTGGATCGACGTGTCCGTGACCGTGTTCCAGTTCCAGATAATGTCCGCCAGCTCCGTGTGGCCCGTCCGGGAAGAATGGAATAACATTCCACAGGCCACATTAGACAACCTGATCAACTCCATGCGAAGGAGATGTGTTGCTCTGAGAAACGCAAATGGCGGACACACAAGATATTGAACATTCAATTTCTTCAACCTGACCCCCAACGTGTTCAAAGGATTGTCACTCCTTTGCAGATGCCAATATCAAGACGTAATGGACAGTGATCTTTAGATAAGTCATTACCAAAAATGAATTTTGATTCGCTTCATATATTGCATAACCCTAATGTAAATTAAAACCCAAAAATTTGACATGGGGCATTAATATTTTTGTTCAGTGTATAAGCGCAGAAGAACCATTTTTAACAATATAGCCGTAACTGAATTCATGAGTACAAACCAAAACTGACGCAGCTCCATTAAGATTCTGCCGTTAACCACATAAGTATTTTGTTTCTGAACCAGTCAGTGAAGGGACTGTCATCAGTGACTTGTGTCATTAAGCCTACCTTTTTCTTTTTTAGTTCTGGTGTCAATCAAACAGGCCTTTGAGCTTCCAAGAACTACCAGCCACTTCTGTCTCTCGGCTGCATTGACAGCCTTCACGTAGAAATGCTGTTCTCCCGGAATGATCAGCTCCAGTCTTGTATTGTCAGTCGGGTGGACTGTAGGGAAGAATGCACGGAAAAATCTGTCCTGGATATACATCTTCCAGCAAAATGCGAATTAAGAGCCTGCAACAGTTGGCTACTTCCATATTGTAAGTGCGAGATTGCCTGAGAGACGCGCGTATTCGCGTCTTTGCATTGACTTTGAATGTAATCTGTCGTGCAAAAAAATCGTTTCGCGTCCCGGTGTGAAAGCGGCTTTAGATTAAACAATGAAGCCTGCGTGCGGTTGATAGTGAATTACTTCCGATGAAATTCCTCTTACCTTTAATTTCGCAGACTGACATTTTAATACTTCCTTTGCTGCCTTTACGAACATCATCTTCAGAATCGTAATATGAAAGAATACCATTGCCCAGAACGAACCAGCGAGGCTGCCATCCTGAAATTATGTAATTATATTAACATTAACGTTAATGATACCTCATAACAGTTATTTTTAACTGCAGCATCTATCAACTAGCTAAGGCAGTAAAGAAACCAGGACTTTATGAAGCGCTAACCGCACTACTTTTTTTTCTCAAACTTCATTTCACAAAGTTCATAATACAAACAGTATATATTACATGTTATTAACAGCTTATTTCCGTATTGCCTTGGTATTGGTCACCGTTTTACCGCGGCCGTAAGGCCAATACCAAGGCAATGCGAAAATAAGCAGTTTCTAATATTTTTATTAATTGGTTACGTATGTTGTGCTGTCAGACATTGTTATGACTGTGGCTTCTTCAGTGCGCGACTTCAGTACATTTAAAGAGCTAAATGCTCGGTCTGTGACTGTCGTCCGCTTCTCTGAAGAGCGAGGGCCGCGGTTGCCAATGGTTACGTACTTGTGCACGTGCTGAACTCAGCCAATACAGGTCGGCCAAAACAAGTTACATTGGCAGGCCGTTTTTACTGTATGCGGGCAGTAACATACATAACCAATTAATAAATCATATATACATATAACAACCACTGCAGTAAGCACACAGAGAGAAAACGAAACGTAAGGTACTTTTAAAATACTTAATGCTGTGCAAGCACTTACAGTTTTAATCACCTTTTGTTTTAGAAGTGTCTTGAATTGATTGGATGTATTGTTTGATCTCTTACTTGTAAACTTACATTTATGAAAATGGAATTTGTCCATCATAATAATAAGATTTACCACACATACATTAGTGTATTTTCTGCGTATTATTTTCCAAGATGCCAAACACGACATTTTTTCCACAGCAAATTAAAGTTTTCATCAATATTTTCAGTCATAAAAGCACACTAATTTTACCAGAAAGTCTTCACTGTTAGGCAATGCCAAAATAAATGTGCAACAGTCTCTGGACATGCATGACAAAAACTGCAATTCACATCAATATCTCTCTTAAATCATTTTTTTTAACATAGTCAACTAGCCGCACTACTGCCAAGGCTATTAGCTGGCGTAAAGCCGCTTTCACACTGGTCGCGGAACGAATTTTTCGCAGGACAGATTACATTCAAAGTCAATGCGTTTCGCGTGTATTCGCGTCTCTGCTTGGATTTTGAAGGTAATCTGTCGTGCGAAAAATTAGCTTCGCGTCCGGTGTGAAAACAGCTTATCGCATCACCAGAATTGGCTGTTTTAGCTTTAGCCACATCGATATCACCAGCTTGACCACATTAACCACGGCAAGTGCTCATCTTGTCAGAGCTCAGAATCCAGCCCCAACCACACACAATTATTTATTCGGTCACGATACTCACCAGTGATATAATTCGTCCATTTGTATAAAACTCCCTCCATTATTTATGCAGCAAGCTAGCTAGCTGACTACATAAATACCGAAAGCACCCAGTTTAACCGACGGCTTCGGAAGATTTTTCCAAGCCGGCCAGCTCCAGTTATCGATTTCTGACAAACTGGGAAGCCAGGTAGCCAGCTACCAAGTTAGGCTGTGGTAAAATTGATTTTATCCTTCAGCAATCTAGCCAGCAAACGTATGCCAAATTAGCTAGCTGGCTAGCTATATTCCAATATGCGATAGCGAGAAATATTAAGCCATGTGACAAACATACTGAATTGCAACAAGCTGCGGAACGCTGCTGTCCACTAAAGCGTCAGTCTGTGTTCATTTTCTTTTTTTCCAAGACGTAGAGACCAAGCTATGCAGCCAGTTCATATGCAATTCAACCAATATCAATGCCAACCCAACAGTGTAAACAAATCGCCCACTGACCCTGATATGCGCGCACTTCCTGTTTATCTGAGACGCCCCTGCGCGTAGATTGACAGCTCAACATCCAATGAAAAATAACTAGGAGGAGCTCGCGTTGTTGGTCACTTCGTTCGTGGCTTTCTGCGCAGCACTGTGCTTGGCCAAGCGAATACTTAAGAGCCTATGATCGGATCATTATTGCAGAGATGAGTATGTTTCAGCCTGGCAACAATTATTTTTAATCCTGATTGACTCTTAGTGTTTGATGCATTTCTTAAAACAACCATTGTTGGAAGACGTCCGTTGATGCCGAGTATATTCAGGAGGGGCAAATTATTGGCCTGCATCTAGCACATAGACCAGGTGGGTGTTCCAAAAAGCTGGCTAAGTGAGCAAGCCTGGCTTTTTCTCAAAGTAAAACCCGGAAAGCTGTATTTATTTCAGTCCATGTTCCAGATTTGAATAGTTTCCAGGTTTTACTTTGTGAAAAAGCCAGGCTTACTCAGTTCAGTCACTCAGTTCATCTTTGTGGAATAACTCCCAGGGCTATTTAGCATTATCCAGAAAGGGCCAGTGTGGATGAAGGCTTTCATTCCAACCAAACAGTTACACACCTGAAACAATCAATGAAGCAGACTGTTGGAGTTGGAAAAAACAATGAATGATCATGATACTACACATGATGGTAGACTATACTTAACACTTCATTGTCCACAAGGGGAAATTCTTCTTCACCGTCGCTGTACATCCACTGTTGACATCCCTGATAGCATCATAAAACATGAAGGACCGAACACATACACAGACAGCAACGCCAGAAGTCCCAATGTGAAATGCAATACATTGTCTAATTGGACCATTGAACTATAATGCAATTTGCCATTTTACAGTTAATAATATTTAATCAGAAATTTTTTAAACGCTCGACTCAGATGTCCCTGGCTGTAATCAGAAAATAATTTTCTGCAAAATTGTACCACAGTAGCCCGTCTTGACTGAATAGCCTTACTTGCCTTTGCATGTTCATCAGCCTGGGGCTTCCGAGGCTGACTCGCTGGTTGGTGGTTTGTCTGACCTCAGGCCACAGTCAGTAGGGACTCACCACGGCAGACTAGGTGCACCCTGCGTCCCGAACCACTTTGGAGATACCTAAACCCAGTCTGGTCATATTTATTAGCCCCTCTTTACCGCTGCTCTCATCCAAATCTCCGAAATCCAACAAGTGAACAACAAAAACTGACTGTTTATGGTCAGTTTGCTGACAGTGACATGTTCCATTATTATGGTAATTATCAATTTTATTCATTTCATCTGTGAGTGGTCATAATATTTTGGCTCATCAGTGTATGTTCTGTGTTGTGTTTTAAACAATCTTTGCTCCAAATTTTTGAGCGCACAAATCATTTTGGATTGTTTATTATAAAATAATTGGCTGTCAAATATCTATACTGAACAAAAATATAAACACAACAGTTCAATCATTTCAATTTTATGCATAATTATTTCTGAGGTTGGCTTAATTGGATTTATTTATGTGACTACGGTTGTGTGCCACTGGTCTGTGCACATTTCAGTCACCTTCTCCATGTCATTGTCTACTTCATGCCCTTTGTCAAAACTGGCCTGTCAGACATATGATCCAGAGCTATTGAAATCAGTTACAGTCAGCCCAGGCACATCCTGTACTCTAGTCAATAAAAGGCTACCCCAAAAGTCCCAGTTCTGCCATTGTTCGAAATGTCATAAATGACTTGAGCCATCAGGGAGCGTGCCATTGGCATGCTTAATGCAGGAATGTTTCTCAGGGATATCGAAAGGGCTCTTAATGTCCATGTTTCAACTATAAGTTGCATAAAACACCTTTTTGAGGAATGAGGCAAGTCAGCAGACCGCCCGCATGCATGACGACTATGTGTGACAACCCCCACCCAAGACCATCATATCTGGACTCTTTATCTCTGTGATCGTCTGAGACCAGTAACTCCCACTGCAGATGAGACAGCTGGTCTCCACCATCACCCCATTTTTGCTGAAACCGTGAAAAATAATCTCCAGGAAGTCCATATCTTTACGTTTTTTGCCCTCTCTCCACAGCTCTATGAAAAAATTGGTTTGACTGAGTGTATAGACACGTTTGCTGGCAAATGGCACAATGAAGGACTGTTTTCTTTACAGCCAAGTCACGCTTCCAACTTCATTTAGCGGATGGACGGAGGATCGTTATGCTGACATCATTGTGGTGCGCGAGGTGGCACATGGTGGTGGAGTGCTGGCTTGGGTGGGAATATTCCAAGGACATGGCATCCAACTGCAGTTGATGAACAGCAACTTGAATGCTGTGTGATTTCACGATGAAATGCTGCTGCCTTTTGTCCTACCATTCATCCTTCAAAACAATAACCATCCAGCATGACCGTGCCAGACCCAAGTCACCCATGTATGCACAGAATTCCTTGAGCCTGAAAACTTTTGTGTGCTTGAATGGCCGACTTAACCTCGGATTTGGCCTCCTTCCAGCATCTTTGGGATGCCCACAAGCAATGAGTTTGTCATTGGTTCCCATTTTCAGCCAATAGCCACCAACTCCACACAGCTCTTGAAGAGAAGTGGGAACATGTCCACTAAGTCACCATTGACCATTTGTTACAGTCCACACAGCAGAGATGTGTAGCAGTGCAGCAGGCTAAAGGCGGACAGACCCAATATTGATTTGTGAAATTTGGACCATAAATCCCGTCCCCTTTATCATCACGCCATCACGAGATTCTTCTTTGTCTTTTTAAATTATTGATTGAAATGTATTGCAATATAGTCATACAATCTGTCAACACTCAATGAAAGTACAATGAGCTTCTGAACATGGTCATATTTCTCGCAATTAGAAGTGTTGCGTTTATATTTTTGTTCAGTGTAGCATTATATGTTTTCAAAGATGTTTCTGATTGAATGATAGAATATACATCTATTGAGGTCCTCGCTCACTGCAGCAAAGCGCAATACTGTCCAAATCAATCATCTAAATACAAGGAAGCATATTTATGAAAAGTAGGGATTATTTTTAGGTCTGAGGGGAGCACATTGACTCAAAGAAAAAATGGATATAAAGGTCGATATTCCACTCTTTTTGCTTTACAAGACCTGAAAAACAAGTACTTGGGCCTCAGGCTAGATGGAGCTCTTGCGCCATGAGTACATGACAGTATCAACCTCGAACTCCGTCGAACATCGGATTCCCTTTATTCAGCACAAGCTTCCTGTATTTTAGCATCAAAGATTTAATTTGGAACCAGTGTGTAAACACTCATAAGCGTACTAGTGTCTTTCAGCAGTTGATTGGATTTCCGGACCATAAACTTTATTACTCCACCATAATTCGATTCAAGATGTTCAAAGAGTGTAACATGAAGAGTTTTGTTCTTGGGAGTAATTTTGTGCAAGCTCAGTGCATCTCGTGATTTCATCATCCGTTGAAGGTTGCAGGGAAAGAAGTTTTATTGGCTGCTGCGGGGATCTGGAATGCCCTAGAGAAAGACTGAGGTAACTAGGACAGGAAAGAAACAAATTCCCAGTGGAGGAATTTCAACAGGTAGGAAGCCGATACCCTTTGACATCTAGCCTCAGGTTGTCTTCATTTGTCTTATTACAGGAAGTAAAAAATCATTTGCGCAATTAGCGCCCTTTTTGTTACCCCGCTTAGTTTATTTTAGTTAAAAAAGCTGTAAAGGAATGTGTTTGGACAGGAAAGATCCACAGAGTGGAAATGACTTCCTGTTTGTGGTGGTCACTGGGCAGGTTCAGTGGTGGGCCTCGTCGCCCCTGTTATTTTTAATCCTGCAAATCACGACTGGTGACCCAATCACCACCAACACCCCCCCCCCAACCCACCTCTCCCAGCGAGACAGGCCGTGACATAAAGCATGTGTGTCTGACGAGAGCCAGACACTCTGGGGAACGAGTAGCGGCCCAGACGCGGATGAGCCCCCAAAGAATTTGCCGAACCCCATTGGAAGTCATCCAGAGAGGCAGCCCAGCAGAAATGTCTGAGTTAAATGTTCCGTGCACACTGCAAATGTGCTGGTGACACATCATGCTGGTAGCATATAGTCATATCCTCCTAGAACCAGGGCTCCTCATTTTTAACAGAAACTCATTTAAAACATGAGTCTCTCCATGGAGCTGTAAAAACTCTATCACGTAATGCTGAAACTCACCTTACCGTGGATATTCAATAAAATGAAAAGCGTATTATTTTTGAAGTTGTATTCACTAAAGAAAATCCCATGGTGAGCGTGAAGGAATTGAAAACATCTTAATAAGTGTTGAAATGTTTAAGTGTAATAAATGATCAGTCCGGATTTTGGATATTTAGATTGTGTTGTAGTTTTCATTTTTACTTGACTGAGAAAACTAAGATCCCATTTTAAGATGTGCCCTGTCGCCTCCCTCACTGAGCAAAAGGAGAATAGATGGCTGTCCTCATGGGGAATATTTACCAACAATTCTGGGAATTTTATGGGAAGGAGAAAAGTGTTCACTGGAGAATCTGGGGCTTCCTGGGCTGCGCTCAGCATGGGGGCGGGGAGATGGGGTGAGTCACACGCACACACTCGCCATAAACGCGTTCACACAGCAGCTGTGTGTGTGTGTGTGTGTGTGTGTGTGTGTGTGTGAGTGCGTGTGTGTGTGAGTGCGTGCATGGCTTTTATAGCTGTACTTGTGACATATGGGGTTGTCAGGACATTTTGGGTGGTCCTCACGGAGGATTATGAAGGATTACGCCTAATTTGTTAAAGTTAGGGCTTCAGTTACTGTGGAGGTCAAGGTTAAAGTTAGGGTTCGGCATAATTTGGTTACGGATGGGGTTCAGGAAAGGCGATACAGAGTCAAAGTCAATGCAATGTCCTCACTAGTATGGCTATTTAAACGTGTATAAATGTGTAAGATGGCTGCTCTTTCTGAGCGCTACAGCTGGCCTTGTTCTCTTGTCCTGCGTGGAGTAAACACAGGTTTCTGGCCTGATGGTGACTGAATCTGGCCCAGGGCAGCAGCGTGAGGGAACTGCTCCGATTGTGATTACAGGCCTCCCTGTGTGGAGCTCTGGTCAAACACCCAGACAAAAAAAGCTCTGTAAAAGCTGATAAGCCTTTTCACACCTTCTCTTTTCCAGGGTGTTTTTTTTCCACATTTTATATTCTTAACAAAAAACAGTTAAGGACCTCTAAGTCTTCTTCCGATTATTTTCTCTAGTTCTGAAGTTCCCAATACACTTTCAAGCTGTGGTGAGAGCATGTGGCGGGCACACAAGACACTTAAATGACTTTGGACACTGTTTGACATTTTGATTTAATGGTCTGGATTTAGTATGATTCTGGTCTTTCCAATGGCCACCCTGTTTTGGAGTAATAAAGTCATCAGATCAAATGGTTTGATCCACTTTGTGTCTTGGATTAACATCAATGACACAAACAAAACTTGGAATTTATAGTTAGTTTTTACATTTCACATACTCGGGTTAAAATCGCGTGTTCCTTAACTTTTTTTATTGAGTATATTTTTAAAGCCAGAAACAGAAAAATCAAACAGGAGAGGAGAGGAAAGGTTACTGCACAACTGCTTAACATATTCGGAGATTTTTGCATCCAGATGCCAAAAAAATTGAGCTGGTCAGAGGCGCAAATGTCCATTAGTATAAATCCAGTTTACAGGGACACTGACTCAGAACGGGCAACACCCATATGGGACCACAGCACCTCTTTGTCCCGGCATGAAACGCATCCATTGTGCCTGGAATGGTGCATCGTCCAGAGCAGAGGGAGAAACATCCCCTAATTACAGAGATGCCGTTTTCACGGGCCTGAAAAATTTATGACAAATCAGTTTCCACTTACGGCAGCCAGTGAGGAAAGAAAAAAGGACAAAATAAGAGAGAAACAGTCTCAATGCGCCACACCGCAAATGAACCGATATACCTATGCAGCCAGCTGTTGTAAATAATTTCTTAAAATATGAAAAAATATATTTAGGTCCAAAATTATTCACTCTGTTCTTTTCATTAACTTCACGTTTCCAGGAGGTTTAGCAAAGAGGCAGGGAATCTGGCCTAAAGTGGAAGACAGTGTTTAAAGAGTAGGGGGAAGTTGGCTATAGAGACTGAGCTTAAAAAAAAAACAAAAAAAAACATGCCCCTAAGGGCGACAGGCTAATTTATGACTATATTGATGAGCAACAGCTTTGGGGCTCGAGCTTCTTACCTGAGTCATAAAAATGGACACCGCACAGGACACACTGCGGGAGCAAGGCATCTTTCAACCTGATGTACAGAAAATTAAATCTTTCATTAGTTCTTATGTTGCCTTGCAATAAGATGCCTGTGCTGCTGTCTTTTGCAGCACACAGATGAGTACATTTGTGCATCAGATCAGGAAACATTATGGGTCCACAACTTCACCCTCTCCATTCTCCTGCAGTTCATCGTGATGTCATAGGATCAGAGGCTGTCTCTCAGGGGCAGCTCTCCAGCGCCTGTAGGTTCCAAAGAAAGGCGTGTCTGTGGGGCGAGAAGGAGGGAGCAAGAGGAGTATGTTCTGAAGACAGAAAAAAGTTTTTTTTTCCTCGTTAATGCTCTCCAAGAACAGCGTAGTCCACCATTTTACATTCTGAGCACTGTTCCAAAAACGTGGACCAGCCCACGGCTTGCAGCAGTGCTGACAAGATCTCAGGATCTCACTGAATCATTTCTGAAACGGGAGGAACCGCATTCGGGTAGGGGCTCGTCTCTTTTGGGGAGGGATATAGAGAGGGAGGGGGGATACAAAGCAGAAGACACACAATTGTGCCCAGCAAGCAGAGACAGAGCCCCACTTTCCTCAGGGAGCCGGAGGAATTAATGCATTTCACAAGCTCTCGAGACACGACACACCACTAGCACAGGATGCTGTGTATATATCTGCCACTAGGGGCCGCTGTAACTCCCTTGAAATGTCATGATTTCACAGAATTTCCCATCACACGGTTTTTCTCAACTCCCAGCAAACAAGCTGGTTCTGCCTTTTTTCCTCTTTCTTTTTATGCAAGCAAGCTGACGTGTCCTTTGTGTCCATTCCAAGAAGTCTAAAAAAAGGGGCAGGGAACAGTTCTATTTTTCTTTTTCACCCAAACCTAAACGTGTTCAAAAATGTCAGGTTTAGCCACTGTGTACAAAGATATTTCATAGCTGTGTCAATTCAATTTGAAAATGCGCGAGGCAACCTTGTCTGTTCAACGAAAAATGAGTGTTTGTGCACATCAAAGGCATGTTTACATGGTTAAACCAACACATATTACAGGTGCCTGCTGCTTTATGAGAGCGTTGTTATGTCTCATGAGGCTTGTACATCACGGCCGCCCATTCTTCTTTGACGGGTCTCATTTTCACAATGGGGGCCACAAATAGAGGTGCCTGCATAAACACAAACCCAGACCTGTTTACCCTGGGAGAGGTGAAGGGACCAGCCCAGTGTGAACGCGGCCGCCTGTCCGTCCTTCAGCATTTTTCAAACACATGCTCCGCTCACGGAGAAACGGAACTACAGCAAACTGGACCGGAGGGAATGCGACTGGGCACACACAGTGCTGTTTTCTTCCGCATTTTCATTAAGAGAAAACAAAACGGTCTCATGGTGATGACTCACCTCCTGAATAACCAGGACTGGGCAGTATGTCAATGTGAACACTCTGAATCTGTGTAAATCCATGTGTCGGTAACTCTCGTAATACATCATACGCCCACAGCAGCCTGGATTTTCTGAATAAGCGCAACCTTACGAATTGGACTGAAGATGTGTTGGAAGGCAATAGAGAAACAATTTATCGCGGCCAGTTTGGTGTGGATTCAGTGTAGACAGCAAGAACATGTGAATGAATTGTCTTAGTGCCTTTCAAATAAAAATGGCAACCTTTGGTGTATAGTTTCATGCATGCAGATTAAATACTTACTTGAAAGGATGAGGCTGTAACATTTAAGAAACTGAAGGAAACACAAGGCCTGTGCTCTAGTGGAAGAAGATGTCATTGTTATGATTTGAATCAAATTCCACCTCAGTAAAATAATTTTCCAGAGTTTAAAATCAATGCTAATTTAACCCTCTCAGCAGATGGCAGATGCCATCCAGATCACTGCCGCAAAACTGTGAGATGCAACTATATTTCATATTTAGGGTATTATAGAGGCAGTGCTTGAAAACTAATAAAAATATGGAGTTTCTTATAGAACACAGTGATGTATGACTGCAAAGAATCACAATGCCCCCCCCCCCCCCCCAGCATCTATTTAAGATATTTATTCATTGTGAAAACTTCAGCACCTCATTTGAGAAATTAAAAAAGCAAATAGAAAGCGAACCTCAGATACAGAAATTCCCTTCTCATTGGGATTCTTCACTACTTCTTTCAGTTAAGACTGGTTAGATTTATACTGATTTAATAAAGTAGAGATCAGAATTTTGCTTTCAAACTGTTTAAACTAAATTATCTCATCACTCTGGGGATTTTACTTCTGTTTTAAAAATATCCAATGTAAACGCTGCATGTCTTCTTCCAATGAATTATTATGCATGGATAACCATAGTAAAACATATTATGACTATTTTATAGCGCAGTGGTCCCCCAAACTCAATCCTGGGGAGGACTGTTGCAATAAAAGAATTTCAACAAGCTGTTAATTTCTCTTGAGTATTTGCTTTTGATTTTTAGATGGATTACTTCGCTTATCGATTAACATAATACCAGAATAATGCAAGGAATATATGTTATCTGCAAGTTCACACTGCGCTTCTTGCAAATTGGCAAACAATGATATAAAAACAAGGTAACGTAACCCACTGAGGTAAAAGGCTCCTAACTTGGTTGGCATGAATTATTTTTCTTTCTTAAACTTCAATAAAATGCAGGATTGCCTCATGATCATTTGAATTGTTTATTATCTATCAGATGGCTGTGATTGGTGGCCAGTTGTCCTGACGTCTACTTAGGCTACGTTCAGACAGCAGGTCTTGATGCACAATTTGGATTTCTTGGAGAAATCAGATTTTTTTTTCTGTGCTCGTTCATATTACTCATTATTTGCGACTTCAATTCAGTTTTGAGTATGAGCTGAATGCAACCCTGAGGTGATCCGCATGCGCAAAAGAGGTCTTGAGGGAATACCTGACCCCGCAGGCACACACTGTTTGTTGACGGAAGTAAATAAGGAGGCATCTTGTCTCTGCATTTCAATGACGTAAAGGTTGGATAAATGCGACCTGGTCGTTCAGACAGCAGTCGCATTGCAAAATATCAGATACGTATCGGTTATAGGACCACATATGAAAGTGGCCTGGGTCAGATTTTAAAAAATCAGATTTGTGCTGCTCAAACTGTCTTTAACAGATCGGATACAGGTCACAAATGGGCAAAAAAAAAACGGATTTGAGCCACATTTGCCTGCTGTCTGAACGTAGCCTAATTAGCAGCCCAGTGATTCAGATCAGTCTCCATCTGATCAGTGATAACTTGCCTCCCGTTATGCCATTATATGTTTGCATGTAGCCCAATAAGCACTTCCTAGCCTCAGAATGTGATCGAACATGTCATACAATGCTATTTCTGATAATGTGATGAAGATTTTTAGTCATCTTACATAGAAGGCACCTAGTTTGAAAAATTAACAACTAGTAAAAATAATTTAATTGCAACTGAGGCTGGAACAAAAACCAGCGTGCACGAGGGGGCTCTGGGACCGAGTTTGAGATCCACTGTTATGCAGCATGTCTGTGCATATTCCTATGCAAATAAAGCTACACATTCAGCACACAAAACCCTTAGTTCTGAATCCGCAACAGACTGGCACAACATGTTCATACTGCCTCAGTTCAGTGCAGTAGCGAACACCATATCTAAAGAACATCTCTGTGTGATAAATGTCCGCCGCATCATCTGGAAAACGAATTAGGCGCATTTTTCAGCCCCCAAAAAAGAAAAAAAGAGGCAATCACGCAATTTATTCACCTTCTGGTGTAGGAAATACCTTTATATTTCAGAGAGGTGAAACCTAGGCCATGCACGCGCAAACAAGCTCGCACACATTCACACAAGCACGAACACATTCAAGCACACACTCACACGTGAAGAAATGTACGCAGTCATGCTTACAGAGCTAAATATAAAAAAAGTCTAAAAGTTTTCTTCTGTGTAGTTGCTCTTTGGCTGACAGTCCTAACTCTGAATAGTCGTGGCTAATGAGCTGAAAATTGAGGAGCCGCAAAACATCCCTTGAATGTAATGATCGGTCCTGACCTGTTTTCAATCATTTCTCTCAATGAACAAGTTTTCCAATGGCTAGAATAACCCATTGGCAGTAAAACACACAGCTTCCTTCTCAGTGCAATTTTGTTGTGATTAATTTGAAAACTGAAGTAATACTTTTGTTAAAAAAAAAAAAAAAGTTTTATTCACTTTGCAACAAAAGAATACTGAGCTTACTTCCATGTTTGTTTTTAGCACATCCTGCAGGCCCATCAAACCTGCATTTCATGAATGTTTGAATACAAAAAAGAAAATGTCAATTTGCCAAAAGTAAGCACGACTTTTTAATTGCTGCATTTTTAATTGCTGCATTTTTTTCATGTTACCGGCTTAACGAGAATAATGGACCATACCTGACCGTCTTGATTGTAGTCAGAGTTTGCCTAATGTTCATTAAAATTAATAGCTAAAAGCAGGTCAAGATAAATGTTACGCCTTGTCCACACTTAATCAAGTATTTTTGAAACCTAGGCCGCGTTTGAATTGCATCCTATTGTCTAATTCCCCACCACTTTTCTTTAACCTCGATGGACAACTTCATGGGGTGAAGAAAAGGTGTAAAGGGGAATTCATAGCAGCATAGGGAGACAACCGCGCTAATAAGAGCATCTGAATGCCCTTACGCCAGGCCATGTGATCATGCGTCTCTTGCCCGTCACGTTCATTGGTTTTCAAGACTGGCCGGATGGATGGTCGTCGCTCTAAATACTGCTGCCACAAGGAATTGTAGGGCAGCATTATCTCCTTTCTCTGTGTTAAGGATGTGTCAGTGTACCCTGTGCTAAATGTGATACATTATGAGTCACTGAAGTACCTTTTTTTACATTTACACAATTCAAATACACTTATCATGGGAGCCACATGACAATTCCAGGTCATTTTCAAGGAGATAAGAACTTTCCTAAGCATAAAAGACTATTTGAATGCAGCCATTCCATTTTCTACCTTCCTGAGTGAAGATGTCTAGGCTCTGTTTCCCTTGCTTAAGTGTGGACTGAGAAGGCAGGGGTTTTAGACAGTGATGCCTGCATGCTCTCACCTTATTGCGAGTTTTTAAGGCTTGCGATTGGCCTCCATAGTCAGACATTAAATTACATGATTGCCGCCTAATGGTTTGGCATGTTCTTAAAATTACTTTAAGTATGATTTTACTTTTTCATGTCGATGGCGATTTTTTTTGGAAAATGAAGAAGGAAAGCCCCTGTTTTTAAAAACGCGAACGGGTGGACTAGGCTTTCTGTGCCGCCTGAAATCACTGTAAGATGCTGGAATGTCTTGAATATCGGTCAGCGTTGACTCTGTACGAGATCCAGCCTCGCCTGACTGCCTGGACGTGTGACAAACAGCCCAGAACTGAGACTCTCGGGACACCTGGATCATGTGATCCCGCTGCGCTCGTCAGCAGAGCTAATGGGTTTCTCAGGCCAGCTGAAGGCGTTCTTCCCCATTTAACTGCCATGACATAGGCCTAATAAACAAGCCACGGCAGCAAAAACACTGAAACATGCTTTATGCAATTCTGTGTTTCTTTTGTGAATATTAAATGATTAATAGTTTATGAATCCCTTACTGTCCTTTACAAAATAAAGTACAGAATTAACCAGAAAATCAGCATCAAAAAATCCCACATGCAGAGAAGTCTCACTTTCACAAACTTTTTTTCACTAAAATATTGAAAAGAAATTTGAAAGGTCACCTGGTATTTTCTACGATTTGTATTCGACTCATCTTTTTTCCCCTTCTGAATGACAGCAATATCTGTGACAAGTCATCTTTCAGCCATATTTAAAAAACAGTAAAGGATTCGGGAATTGAATACAAATTCTACCAAACTGGGTGTAGCTATAGCAGGTTCTGGGCTACAGGTAAAGTCAAAAGATGGGATTATACGACTGCTTAGTGCTTCACAAACATCTGAGCAAAGGGAATAGTTTGAGCGTTAGGAGCGTTTGAGCTCTTGTTTGCTTGTACCCTAATTTCACTGGAATATTACTCATCCTCTGGAGGACTCCACGCAGTTTTTGAAGCATTTCATCATATAAATGGTGCTTCCGGGTTTGTCTCTAGACCGCACTCTGTGCAGTCCAATATATAAACAGCTTTACTCAATTGATAGGTCCGGCAGACATTTTAGAAGAAAAAGTCCTGTTTTGCAGATGAAACTGACGGCATTACTTCAGCTGTGAGGCTGACTGCCATTTCGAATTTTACACTGAGCAGAAAAAAATTTTCCGCAGTCCTGTTTGCCAAAAAGCAGTTCTCCTGCCCATGTCTCAACGGAAGACTGGAATTTATTGGAAGATTTTTTTTTTACACTGTTAAACAACAATGTTCTTGTATCGAATATCTCAGGAGTCGCTGAAGAAGTGACCCTGAAGCGTTGGTGGCCTCATGAACGCCTCCCCGGGCCTTTCTAGTGTCTCTAACAGAAACTCATGTTTCCCCCTTCTGATTCCTGCACTGAAACAAGCTTCTGAGCAGCATTTTCTCTGATTGGTCAGAACAGACCTCCTCCTCATCTTTCTTTTGTTCAAACTCTCTCTGCCTGCTGATGTCATCCAGACCCTTCTCTCCCTTTCATAAACTCTCCCTTTCGCTCACTCTCTCTCCCCTGCTCTGTCCCTCACTCTCTCCCTTTTTCCTGCTCCAACTTTCTTTCTCACTTTCCATTTGTCACTCCCTCTCCTCTCTTTCTCCCCCTCTCCATCTCTCCCTCATTCGCTTTCCCAATGCACAAACTTATTCTCACTCTGTCTGACGCACGAAGACGTGCACACACACACATACACTCACACACGCACTCACGCATAGTGTCGTACCCACATACATGAATGCACCCGTAACACACACACAGGTGACTTATACAAGCACTCATGCACACACCACAGAAACACATAAAAATGTACGCACACACACACACACACACACACACAGAGTCACAGAAACACACAGTCAGGGCCCCATTCTTTCCAGGAAATGGTTTAATTAGCTCAGCTTCTCTGGTCCAATGTGGTGAGCAGATCCCAGCTCTGAGGTCATCATTCTACATTCATCATGGCCTCCCCCTCCGCACCCCCTCCCGCCGTTTATTCCACAGCATCTGTGTTTCTCTAAATATGTCCGCACTCATTCAGCAAACTGAAAAAAAGAGAGAAACCCGGAGAGACGGTACCCAGTGAACTCACCGCATGCACTTTAAATCTACCCCTCCTCCACACACACACACACACACACACACACACACACACACACTCCTACACATGAGAAAAAGGAAAATGCCTGTAACTGTGAATTCTAAGTGATGTGTTTGAATGGAGAAAAAAGTATAAAAAAGTGAGCAACTTTGAAGAAAGATTATAAGCTCTGCAGTAACGCTGACCCTGACAGGGAAGCATGCGGCCCATGTACAAAGTACATGATTTACAGGGGACAAGGGGGATAAAAGTGTTCCTGCTCGACACCTGTGAGCACTGCCCCACCAGCGCACATAACGTGCTGTACGGGACACAGAGCATATGAGGCTTTCCTGCCACTCTGCTTCAGTCTGTGTCTGGAGATACAGAAAAATAACTCAGCTTCATACTGACTCTCAACAGACACAAATAACTCTGCTTCAGACCAGTTCTGAAGAGACACACATAGCGATAACTCAGCTTCAGACTGGCTCTCAACAGACACAAATAACTCTGCTTCAGACCAGTTCTTAAGAGATACACGCAGAGATAACTCAGCTTCAGACTGGTTCTAGACTGAAACAAAGGTAAATCAGCTTCACACCGGCTCTTGACAAACACAAATAAATCTGCTTCAGACTGGCTCTAGACAGAAACAAAGATAACCAAGCTTCATACTGGCAGTAGTGAGGCACACATGCAGATATCCCAGCTTCAGACTGGTTTTAGATAAACTCACACAAATAACTCAGCTTCAGACCAGCTGTAGAGAGATGTATGAGATGTACATACTTATAACTCAGATCTAGACTGGCTCTAGACTGACAGACACAAATAAATCAGCTTCAGACTGGCCCTAAACTGACACACACGGACAACTCTGCTTCAGACTGGCTGCAGGGAGACAAACATCTAGATATTTCTGCTTCAGACAGGCTTTAGACAGACAGACAGAAGTAACTCAGCCTCTTTCCAGCTGCGGGGAGATATACACACTGATAAATTTGCTCTATAATGCCTGTAGAGAGATATAAACACAGATATCTCAGCTTCAGAGTGGCAGAGGTGAGATGCACACATAGATAACTTGGCTTCAGACTGACTCCAGACAGACATTCACACAGGTAACTCAGCTTTGTGAAGCCTGTATATCTCAGCTTCACAGTGGCTATAGAGAGACGTGGACAGATAAATTTTCTAGTCCATGGTTCCAACAGAACAACAGGGTGCCTTCACTCTCCATATCCTTCAAATTGCATGTGTTAGAAACCCTTAAACGCTGTTCTATCCAACACGCTCGAAAACATTAATGGTTTTCAAATGTCAATGAAAGGGAACGCAAAGAAAACAATGAAAAGGACTGCCCGGTATTCCACAAAACTGAAACAAAAAAAGCTATAACAATACGAAGAAAAGTGGCGAGTTCTGTCCAAGAACTCGCTGATATCACTGTTTGCCTCGGCAGAGCAGAGTCGGCTTCGGCGAATAATGAAATACACAGCTGTCACTGCTCAACTGTAGACTGAGCAAAAGAACTTAACCCAAGGCTATCCCTTCCTCCCCATCAATCACCAGCAGAACCGCTCCAGAGATGCACTGTTCTGGCTAACGCAATGTTCTCGCTGGCCCTGTATGTACATGTGTGTGCGTGTTCTCCTGAGCACTACGACGAGCAGCGATTAACGGCTGACAGGAGTTAAAGTTTGAGGCGGTGTCAGGGTGAGCTGTCACTTTCCTCACGCTGCAGGCACGGTTTTGGCAGGGACTTTACAGTGGCGGACTGTAGAAACGCTGCCGCAGGCCCTGTTACAGCTAAGGCTGCTATTTTCATAGGACATTCTTCTTTGTGTGGTTCGAGTTCTGCAGAAACTGCAAAAATCTGCAGTGAGCTTTAGCCCACCCCCAGCTAATTTAGCCCTCAAGCCATTCGACCCGGTTTTCTGCATTGAAACCACTTTTTTCTTTATTTCTGCTCCAAGCGATGGAAATAACACTGAATGTTCCTGCCTCACACCGACCCCCCTAACTACAAGTGTGCAGAAAAACCACTGGGCTGAAAACTGAGGGTTTAATGCTGCAACCGCTGTTCCCAGACGTGTGTGTGTGTGTGTGTGTGTGTGTGTACGTGTCTGTGTGTGTGTGTGTGTGTGTGTGTGTGTGCGTGTGTGTGTGTGTTTGTGTGGGTGCATGTGTGTGCATGCGTGCTTGTGTGTGCGTGTGTGTGGGTGCATGAGTGTGCATGCGTGCCTGTGCGTGCGTGTGTGTGTGCGTGTGTGGGTGCATGAGTGTGCATGCGTGCCTGTGCGTGCGTGTGTGTGTGCATGTATCTGTGTGCTCGTGCTCATGTGAGATGTGTGTGTGCGTGTAGGGGGGGATCTGGAAAATGGTGAGTCATGCCTCAGCTCACGTGATGGGGAAAATAGGAGCTACCTCAACCATCCCAATAAAAGAATATGACATCACCATGTCATCTGTTTAACATATCATGATTATTAAGGCATAGCGGTGAAGTACCCTCTCGTAAAGCTAAATGCCAAGCAGACCGTTCTCACTGGAATCAGTGCCAGCACTCTGGGTGGCTCTCACTGCAGACAGAGTATAAAGCTGAGCCATGACTCACCTGGAGTCCTTGCTGTACAAATGTGTGATGTTCTCAAGGTGTTAAGAATTATTTAGTAACAGTAAAAACTGAACAGAAAAGTTTTTTGACCCAGAACATAAATGGGCAGCTTCAGGTGGACTTAAGTGAAGTTCATAAAAAAGTAAAAAAGTACTCTGTTGGCAGACACTGGTGTACATGTGCCTGTACATGTGCCTGGAGTTGTCTCCAGAAGTATAATTAGGGAGGTAATGAGGCAGTTTCATGGATAAAGAACAAGGTGAACTCGGATTTGCGTGGTATGTAAAATATATCCCTGGCGAACTCCAAGATGACGTTTCAACACCCCCCCCCCCAACACTCCCACCTGTAGGGGACATACCTGTGAGTTGACCCAAGGAAAACCAAGTTTCGTGAAAATCCACTGAATTATGTGAATACAGTGACCAATTATGTCGATTTTGGATCAATGACCCCTGGATGACCCCTAGATGACCTTTGGCCCCCTACTTGTAGGGGGAACATGTGTGACTTGATCCAAGGATCATTGCATCCAAGTTTCATGAAAATTCAGTGAAGTATGTGGATAGAGTGATCGATTATGTTCAGGGTTAACATTTTTGGTGGATGGACGTACATACGTATGTACAGTACGTACAGATGGACGAAGGGATGCACACACTGCCCGTGTCATGGGCTTTCTTTAAGAAGGGGGTCCACAGCCAGCAAGGAGCGATCCAGCGAAGTTTCCACGAGTTCTTCACCCTGATGATGAGAGACTTCTTGCAGTCACACTTCAATTTGGTCTTTTTTCCATGTTATTTTGGTCATTTCTCTGAAGGAAAATATAGGAAAATATCTAGTTTCTGTTCAACCCCAGCTTGCAACAACACACTGAAAACAGATTGTTGACGCCAGAAACATATTTCTTTACTCTGAGGAGCAGAAGTAAATTCTCATTTTAAAACTGAATGACTTATAATTTTCTGACCATGCTGGTGTTCTAACAGATGCCAAAGCAAATGTTGAAGTGGAAAGTACGCGGCGAAATCCAACCAGTTGGTGGAGGTACAGCTTTTCAAAAAAGTGAAGGTATGGAATATTTTCGTGACGTAACAAAAAGCTTTACTGTCAAGAGACATGGAAATTGATTATATTTACATGCTTGTATTGGCCCTACATAAAACTGTAATTTTTGAATGTAAATGTTTCTGAACCAGTCGCAATCCTACTGAATAGATGTACTACATGAGCCACTGGCGCGTAAAACACTGAATCTGGTATAGGAATGGTAAATTGAAGTGCTTATTTCCATAAGTCCACAAGTCTGATCTTTTCTTTTTGCAGGAGCCGGGTTTAAAGATTTAAAAAAACACTGGGGATCAGGATGTCCGTTTTTTTGTGCATGGAATCCTGTTGGCACACATAGAAATGCACCAAACCATAAAAATCAGGCCTTTTAGCCCTTATCTACTTCTTCATTTAAATCATTGCAATTTTAGCCTTTGAACTTGTGCTCTACTAAAAGTGGCCGACCCGCGTGCAAAAACACAAGCTTGTTTATAAGGGATATTTTACACGCAAAAGGCAGTAAAAGAGAAACGTGTGTTTGCAGTGTCACATTCGCCTTTGTGTCATGTTACCAGCCTTAGCCGTTTACAAAGCTAAGCTATTAAACACACCGAAAAGAACAGTCAAGCATCGCATTGCACATCAAAAGCGACTCAGTGTTCATTATTACCAGTGTTGAGGTAGTAACTCTAAAAAAGACATGCATTACACATTACTAGTTACTTTTTAGAAAGTAATCCCTTACTTTACTTTATTACTCACAGCTATAAGTAAGTAGTTTCACTGCTGGTTAGATTACTTTTGGATGACTCAGCACCATCGTCTGAAATTCACCATAATTGAGCAGATTTAGATGCTGGCCTCCATGAATTCTGAAATTTGATTCCTAAATAATTCTGCAATTGAATTTCCTAATGTCTTGCTTCGCTGGAATAATTTTCCAGAGTCTCTGTGACATAAACGCTGAGTTATAAAGCCTACATAGGCTCATGTGCAACAGGAAAAAATGACATTTGTATTCTGCGCAAAGGGGTTAATTAATTAACCATATCATGTTAAACCGAGCAAATGCCCAGATCAGCACAAATCTTTATTCTATTAAGGAGGACTCACAAGATCTCTCTTTAATGCCTTTAATACAACAAAACTAACAGCAAATTAATACAAATCAGCCGAAGCAGCACTTCACAGAAAAGTGAGTGAAGTATTAGGCTACAGTACTGGCATAAACACGCATGAAAAAGGACGCTTGATTTGCTTTTCTGTCCTTGGTCTCAATTGCCAATATACTCAAAAGGAAGAAGAAGAAGAAGAAGACAAAGAAGGAGGAGAAGAAGAAGAAGTAGGAGGAGAAGAAGAAAGAGGAGGAGGAGGAGAAGAAGAAGGAGGGGGAGGAGAAGAAGAAGGAGGAGGAGAAGAAGAAGAAGAATAAGAAGGAGAAGAAGAAGACGAAGGAGGAGGAGAAGAAGAAGAAGGAGAAGAAGAAGAAGGAGAAGAAGGGGAAGGAGAAGAAGAAGAAGGAGAAGGAGAAGAAGAAGAAGAAGAAGAAGGAGAAGAAGAAGAAGGAGAAGAAGAAGAAGAAGGAGAAGGAGAAGAAGAAGAAGGAGAAGAAGAAGGAGAAGGAGAAGAAGAAGAAGAAGGAGGAGGAGAAGAAGGAGAAGAAGAAGAAGAAGAAGGAGAAGAAGAAGGAGAAGAAGAAGAAGGAGGAGGAGAAGAAGAAAGAGGAGGAGGAGAAGAAGAAGGAGGAGGAGAAGAAGAAGAAGAAGGAGGAGAAGAAGGAGGAGGAGGAGGAGAAGGAGAAGAAGAAGGAGGAGAAGAAGGAGGAGGAGGAGGAGAAAAAGAAGAAGAAGGAGGAGGAGAAGAAGAAGGAGGAGGAGGAGGAGAAGAAGAAGGAGGAGGAGGAGGAGAAGAAGTAGGAGGAGGAGGAGAAGAAGAAGAAGGAGGAGGAGGAGAAGACAAAGAAGGAGGAGGAGGAGAAGAAGAAGGAGAAGGAGGAGAGGAAGAAGGAGGAGGAGGAGAAGAAGAAGAAGGAGGAGGAGAAGAAGAAGAAGAAGAAGGAGGAGAAGAAGAAGAAGAAGGAGGAGAAGAAGAAGGAGGAGGAGGAGAAGAAGAAGGAGGAGAAGAAGGAGGAGGAGGAGGAGAAGAAGGTGGAGGAGGAGGAGAAGAAGAAGGAGGAGGAGGAGAAGAAGGTGGAGGAGGAGGAGAAGAAGAAGGAGGAGGAGGAGAAGAAGAAGGAGGAGGAGGAGAAGAAGTAGGAGGAGGAGGAGAAGAAGAAGGAGGAGGAGGAGAAGAAGGTGGAGGAGGAGGAGAAGAAGAAGGAGGAGGAGGAGAAGAAGAAGGAGGAGGAGGAGAAGAAGTAGGAGGAGGAGGAGAAGAAGAAGAAGGAGGAGGAGAAGAAGAAGAAGGAGGAGGAGGAGAAGAAGTAGGAGGAGGAGGAGAAGAAGAAGAAGGAGGAGGAGAAGAAGAAGAAGGAGAAGAAGAAGAAGAAGGAGGGGAGGAGAAGAAGTAGGAGGAGGAGGAGAAGAAGAAGAAGGAGGAGGAGAAGAAGAAGAAGGAGGAGGAGAAGAAGAAGAAGAAGGGGGAGAAGAAGAAGAAGGAGGAGGAGGAGAAGAAGAAGAAGGAGGAGGAGGAGAAGAAGAAGGAGGAGGAGGAGAAGAAGGAGGAGGAGGAGAAGAAGAAGGAGGGGGAGAAGAAGAAGAAGGAGGAGAAGAAGAAGAAGGAAGAGAAGAAGAAGGAGGAGGAGAAGAAGAAGAAGATTTCTGGCCTCCCGTCCTGCCGATAGTTGAAGAATTTAAAGTAATGCAAGTAACTTGATAATTTATTTGTCAGTAACAGTAATCCGATTTCTTAAGTTATCAAAGTAATGTGTAGCATTACTGTGTGACTGATAAATGTAATCTTATTGCTTTAATTAGTTACTTTGTAATGCATTACCCCCAACATTGATTATTACTGAAGTGCCGCAAATACAGTACAAACCTCACCCGTGCCTTTTTAATGGCCCCGAGTATAACTGTGACCGCTAGAGGTTATGGGTCATTCAAATAGGCGTCTATGGGTGAAGAAATATGAAAGGCCACAAAACAGCCTTCTTTCAACAATCATGAAAACCTACTAAACTTTTCAAATTGGTTATCTTGTAAGATATCGATTATCATTGACTGTTTATCACCATTAACTTTTGTTAGCAATCAGCAATGCTACATTTCTTTTTAAGTTTCATTAAACCATAGAAAGTTCCATGTTTCTCTTTTCAAGGACACTCCAGTAGAATTGAGGAAAAATTCCAGATAGATCAGTTATAATGAGGAGAGATAGCGAGAGGCAAAGGTAAAGCCCTGACGTACAATTTTAGGGTAAAGGGCCTTACCAGGGGCTCAAACTTGCAACGCTTCTGTCACCAGCTGAGCAGTCTTACACTGGACACCACCAGGCTCCCCTGTCCTGTCAGACAGCTGGGGTCACAGCTGGTCACACTGATAATGCTATTTTTATGTGGTACCTGCCAATCAGCAAGTATTCAATAATGAGGAAATGTATTCTGGCCATGACGCGACTGGGGATCATTTAGCAATGTTGAAACAAATCAAAAATATTTTTGATGTCATGATAATAATGGACCTGAATGTTTGACTGAAAAATATTAACAACCCACCACCCTTTCCAATAAAAAAATAAGGAATAAAAAAGGTTATCATGCCTCAAAATGAAAGCAGCGTGGTAAAAAGACTGTTCAATGTACACGTTAAAAATCTGCATTTTAGTTTTCCATCTGGATCTCTACACCACAGCTTTATTGCACTTAAAGTGGTACTTTTTCAAAATACTTTAATTATGGCATTAAAGTAGTCTGTAGGGGGTTTGCTTGTAGTCAGCGTGTCCCAGTGATGTGATTTAGTTCCCAGTGAAAATAAGCCTCAGCCCCGTATTAAAAGAAGGAGTTTCCTTATCAGTGCGGTTTCACTGATTTCAGAGAATACAGAGACAGTCTCCGAACTGCTTAACTTAGGCCTTGGCTCTGATTCACTCTTTCAGTCCCATTTCACAGATGCAGCTTTTCTTTAATATCCTGCTCGAGCGAAGAAACTTATTCCAGATGGAAAAAAAAAAAACACTCCTGAACTGAGGAAAAGAATATCTCCATTGGAATTCTCAAATATGTGTTTGGTGTTTATAGTGCTTTACATTCTAACCGCAGATGTGTTTGCTGGCAGAATTCTTCATTCTTTCCTGTAATATCTGTGGTTTTTCCAGAATGTTCCGAGGTCTTCACTACTGTGAGTACAGTTTCCCCTGGACTTCCACTCTCATTGTGGTGAGGAGTCCAGACATCAGTGTACGAGGGTGTTTATCTGCCCAAGAGTCAGACATTACTCATCAACCCCCAAAGGCCTAATCTCCAATAGGAACCCAGAATTCTCCATCTGACACATCCCACCATGTTCCCGTACTATACTAGGCAACGATGAGCAGATGGAAGAACAAGTAGAATAATAAGAAGAATTAGACAGTGACGTGCCTCTCCTCTTGAACCATAAGCAATTTGGTGATAATACATTATGTTCATTTGTAAATAAGTACAACCCCATTTCCAAAAAGGTTGGGATGCTGCATAAGATGTACATGAAAACAGAATGCAATGATTTGCAAATCATTTAAACTCTATATTAAATTGAAAATAGCAGGAAGACAACATACCCGATGTTGAAACTGAGAAATTTAATTTAGTTTTTTAAAAACTTCGTCCTCATGTTGAATTTGATGCCAGGAACACATTTCGAAAATGTTAGAACAGGTGCATTTACCTGTGTTTACCACTGAGTTGAATCATCTTTTAGCAACATTCTCTTAGCGTTTGGGAACTGAGGAGACCCACTGCTGTAGTTTTGAAAGCATCATGTTTTTACATTCTTTCTTGTTGTAGGATTTCAGCACTTTGAACAGTTTCATTGTCAACACTTTGTGGCCTCCTTTGCATATTTTCCAAATATTTTCAGTGGGTGACAGGTCTGGACTGCAGGCCACCTAATTTAGCATCATGAGTCATGACATCTTTTACTACAGAACTATATCATTGTAATAAGTACAAAATGTGGAGTTCGGCATTTTCCTGCTGAAATAAACAAGACCTTCCCTGAAAAAGAAAACTGGATGGTAGTATATGTGGGTTCAAAAGCATTCAGCATGAATGTTTGTCTTCATAGATGTAGAAGTTACCAATGTCATCTGCAACAATGCACAACTGTGGTATCGTGGATGCTGGCTTTAGAACTGTGCGCTGATAACAAGAGAACAGTCCCTCCTCTCTTTAGTCCAGAGGACACGGCGTCCATGATTTCTGCAAAAAATTTCAAGACTTTTTTTATCAGTCAGACCACAGGATATTTTTCAATTTTGCCTCAGTCCATCATAAATGTTCCCATGCCGAGAGACGCCAGCTGAGTTCCTGTATTTTGTTTTGTATATGCTTTAATCTTTAAATGGCAGAGTTTTAACTTGCATTTGTGGACGCAGCCACAAACTGTGTTCACTGACAATGATTTACAGACATGTTACAGAATCGTATGTTTTTTCATGCAGTGCCACCTGAGGGCTAGAAGATCACTTCTATTCAATATTGGTTTTCAGCATTGTCCCTTTCACTCAAAGATTTCTTTGGATTCTCTAATTCTTTTAATTCTTATATCATAGAAGTTGAAATCATCAAAATCTTTGCAATTTTTTGTTGAGAAATGTTATTTTTAAGTTGTTGAGTGATTTGCCCATGCAGTCGTTCACAGTGGTGAAGCCCTCTCCATCTTTACTTCTGAAAGACTTTTTACACCAAATCATTTTGCTGACCAGTTGCTAAATAACCTATTTAGCTGTGAAATGTTCCAACAAGTATATTTTTCCAGCATCATACAACTTTTCCAGTCTTTTGTTGCACCGACCTCAAATTTTCTGAAACGTATTGCTGATTGGAAATTCAATTAGCAAATTTTTGTTTTACAAAAAATAAAAAAAATTTTAAAAAAGATAAAATTTATCAGTTTCAACATTTAGTAAATTTTTCTACTATTTTCAATTAAATATATGGCTTCTGTAATGTGAATATAGGCCACAAGATGGCAGTATTTACCTTTTTTTGTTAAGCTCACACTGCAGTCATGTTTAGACATGTCCTGGACATGTCTGGGGCAAGTCTCAGAAAGTTAAAAAAAAGAGGTCTAAATGTGGGTGGGGTCTGCAAAAGAGTATATAAGGAAAAGAATCGAGACAGTAAAGCAGTAGGAGAAATTGCAAGAAGATGACCAGACCTGCCATTCTGTTCAAGACCTGTGACGTTTCTTTTGTGGATTTCTTTGCCTGTGTTTGAGCATTTTCTTCATCCAGGACATCACCAAGCCACCCCACCAAGAAGGGACTGTAATTATTTCTGTTTTTTTCTTATTTATCAATCTTGGTCTTTAGTTGTAGGTTGTTATTAGTCTTTGTCTTTGTTAAAAATTAAATGTGTTTTAGTTGTTGAAACTGTGTTTGTCGTCCCTTGCTGTTGCTGTTGTGTTATGAATGTAATAACAAATTGGGGCCATAACAAATTGGGGGCTCAAGGTCCGGGATAGACCATTGTGTGAGTAATTTATTGAAAATCTAACATTCCAAATTGTGAAATTGTTTTTGTGAATTTTCCTAGATATATATTGACAACAGCAATGGATGATTTCTTGGCATCACCAACCGTAGGGGTTTTGAAGTCTTTTAAAAAGACAGAACTGCTAGAAATTTGCAGACAGTTGGAGTTGACAGAGGTAAAACCAGCCATGCGAAAAGCAAGACTGGCTAGAGAGATAGTTGAATATTACATTGATGAAAATGTGTTTGCACCAGGAGATCTGGAACAGTTTCCAGTGGAAAATCCAAATATAGAAATGGAACTTAAATTAAAAATGCTAGAGATTGAAAGGGAGGAAAGAGAAAAAGAAAGGGAATTTGAGAGGGAAGAAAAAGAAAAACAAAGGCAGTTTGAGTTAGAAAAATTAGCAAGAGAAGAAAAACAAAGAGAATTTGAGTTAGAAAAATTTGCAAGACAAAGAGATTTTGAATTAGAGAAGTTGGATAGAGAAGAAAGACTCCAAATGGAGAAACTAAAAATTAAAATTGAAACTAAAAATAAATTTTGCGCCAGTCAGGAGGTAAAACTGGTGCCTCCATTTTCTGAAAAGGACGTAGACAACTATTTCCAGTGTTTTGAAAAGGTAGCAAAGAGTTGCCAGTGGCCAAAGGAACACTGGCCTCTGATGTTGCAAACTGTCCTCAAGGGTAAAGCTCAACAAGCCTATTCGGCTTTGTCTGCAGATGATTCCTCTGATTATGAGGTTGTCAAAAAGGTTATTATGAGAGCTTATGAGTTGGTTCCAGAGGCTTACCGACAGAAATTCAGAGGTCTGAAGAAATCTGAAAATCAGACTTATGTTGAATTTGCTAATGAAAAGCAGGTTTGCTTTGAGCGCTGGTGTACTTCTATGGAGGTCAAGGATGATTTCAACTCACTAAAAGAGATGGTGTTAGTTGAAGAATTCAAGAACTGTGTTAAAGATGATGTTAAGACCTACCTTAATGAGAAGCAAGCACTGAATTTGCAATCAGCTGCCAAATTTGCAGATGAATATGTTCTCACACATAAGTCCAAATTTCAGTCTAGCAGTAATAATAGATGGTCCCAATTTCAGATAAAGGGTTATGGTGATACCCAAGATTCCTCACCCAAAGACAAAGACAAATCTGGTGATGGTGCTCAGAAATTCAGTAACAGGTCTGATCAAAGTGTGAAAGCTGACAGTGACAGAAGTGGTCTAGTTTGCAGATATTGCAAGAAATCTGGTCATGTTACAACTAACTGTTGGTTCCTTAAAGCTAAAAAAGAAAAAGAAAAGGATACCAAACCAAATGCCTTTGTGAAAACAAGGTTAGAAACCCCTGTAGTAGATAACCAATCTGCTGAATTGCCTGCTTCTTGTGGGGCTAAAAAGCCTAATACAGCTGACTTTGTGAGGGAGGAATTTCTTCCATTTGTGTCAGAGGGATTTGTGGCTCTGAATGAGCATACTACTCCTGTCCCCATATATATCCTAAGGGATACCGGAGCTTCTCAGTCACTTTTGTTGATGGACTCCTTGGAGTTACGTGATGAGACCGCTTCAGGGGATTTCATACTTGTACAAGGTATTGAAGGGAGGACTGTATCTGTACCCCTGCGCTCTATATTCTTGAAGTCAGATTTAGTTACAGGACAGGTAAAGGTGGGACTTATGTCAAGTCTACCTATAAAGGGTGTTTCTCTGTTGCTGGGCAATGACCTGGCTGGGGGCAAAGTAATTCCCCCTGTTCATCTTACTTCACAGCCGAGCACTGAAGATGGGGATGAGGACCCATCTCTGTATCCTTCTTGCGCAGTGACTCGTGCTATGGCCAAGAAGGCTAAAGAAGAAGATGATGTGGTGCCGTCCAGTACATTGAATAGTCAGGACTCAGGTGGTTCGCCTCATGACTCTGATTGGCCTACTATGGTTTCTCCGTTTGAGGACTTATCAGATACTTTTATCAGTTCTCTATTCAGCCAGCCGGATGGGTCTGGTGATTCTGATGTGTCTGGAGACTTGTCTCTGTCCAGAGAGCGGTTGATTGAGGAGCAAACTAATGATCCTGAAATTTGTGTACTAAAGAGGAGAGCCCTTCCTGATAAAGAAATAGACGCAGTTCCAGTTGGGTATTATCTCAAGGATGGTGTGCTGATGCGGAAGTGGCGCCCTCCTGATATCCCTGCCAATGCAGATTGGGCAGTGGTCAGGCAAATTGTTGTTCCGAAGGTCTACAGGAATGAGATCTTAACAATGGCTCATAGTTTACCTTTAGGAGGTCATCTTGGTGTTAACAAGACTGTTGATAAGATCATGAAACACTTCTTTTGGCCTGGGCTTCGGAAAGACGTTTCCAACTTTTGCAAAACCTGTCACACTTGTCAGGTAGTTGGAAAACACCAGTTAGACCCACCTGTAGCTCCATTGCAGCCTATCCCAGCATTTGGGGAGCCATTCTCTAGGGTCATTGTTGATTGCGTTGGTCCATTACCCAAGACTAGATCTGGAAATCAGTACTTGTTGACAATCATGTGTGCATCTACCAGATTCCCCGAAGCCATACCTCTACGTAACATCAAGGCAACTGCAATCTCGAAGGCTTTGATAAAGTTCTTCACGTTGTTTGGTCTTCCCAGGGAAATTCAGTCAGACCAAGGTAGCAATTTCACTTCAGGATTGTTTCAGCAGGTTGTGTATGAACTAGGTGCAAAACAGATTCTTTCTAGTGCCTATCATCCAGAAAGTCAGGGTGCCTTAGAGCGGTTTCATTCCACTCTCAAGACAATGATGAGGACTTATTGTTATGACCATGAGAAAGACTGGGATGAAGGGGTTCATTTGCTGTTGTTTGCAGCTAGAGAAGCAGTGCAGGAGTCTACTGGATTCAGTCCATTTGAGCTAGTGTTTGGTCATGAAGTGAGAGGACCTTTGCTATTATTGAGTGAACAATGGCAAGAGAAAGAGCCGCATATCAGTCTGTTAGACTATGTTGGCAAGTTCAAGGAAAGATTGCGTGCAGCTTGTGACCTTGCCAAAGAGAACTTGAAATCAAGTCAGGGAAAAATGAAAACTTGGTATGATCATAAGGCTAGAAGCCGTGAGTTTAAACCAGGAGAAAAGGTCCTTGTGTTGTTTCCCTTGCAGTCCAATCCATTGCAGGCTAGATTTCATGGTCCTTATGAAATTCTGACAAAACTCAATGATCTCAATTACATTGTGAAGACTCCAGATAGGAGAAAACCAAAACAATTGTGTCATATTAACATGCTAAAGCCTTATCATGACAGAAATGCTAGGGTTGCAGCTGTCACTTCAGATTCTCCAATGGTCGAAACGTGTGAAGATGAGGGGGAGTTTCAAGGTGATGAACCAAGAATTAAAGCTGAAGTTCTTTCATGTAAATTGTCAAACACTGAAGTGTTGCAAAATCTTGATGTAAAACTCCAGCACTTAGAACCCTCACAGAGAGATCAGTTTGAAAGGTTGATCAAGAAATATGAGGAATTGTTTCCTGATGTTCCAAAGAGAGTTACTATAGCCTCTCATGATGTAGATGTTGGTGATGCCAAACCAATAAAACAGCATCCATACCGGATGAATCCTGAAAAGAGAAAGATTGCTGAGAAAGAGGTTGAGTACATGTTAAAACATGATATTATCAGACCCTCCAACTCAGATTGGAGTTCACCCTGTGTGCTAGTTCCAAAACCTGATGGAAGTACTAGATTCTGTACAGATTATCGCAAAGTCAATGCTGTAACTAGAACTGATGTGTTTCCAATACCTAGGATTGATGATTGTATTGATAGTGTAGGGCAAGCAAAGTTTCTGACCAAGATTGATTTATTGAAGGGTTATTGGTGTGTGCCT
Source organism: Gymnothorax reevesii (assembly GCA_029721435.1). NCBI lineage: Eukaryota > Metazoa > Chordata > Actinopteri > Anguilliformes > Muraenidae > Gymnothorax > Gymnothorax reevesii. The sequence goes on along the minus strand of CM056587.1, from coordinate 13,990,680 downwards.
TTAACTGAGAGGGCCAAGAGCATCTCTGCTTTTGCCACACCATCTGGATTGTACCAGTATGAAGTCCTACCCTTTGGCATGAAAAATGCCCCAGCCACGTTCCAAAGGATGATACAGTCTACAATCGCCGGATTGCCACACACGGGTGCGTACATCGATGACCTGATCACACGGAGTGACTCCTGGGAAGAACATCTAAAAGATGTAGAGACGTTGTTCCAGCGCCTGACCCAGGCTAACCTGACTGTTAACCTGAGCAAGAGTGACTTTGGTTGTGCTACTGTCACCTATCTTGGCTACGTCATAGGCCAGGGTAAGGTGGCACCCATAAATACTAAAGTCCAAGCCATCATGGACTTTCCAGTTCCTGACAACAAAAAAGCTTTGCGCCGCTTCCTTGGAATGATCGGGTACTACCGCAAGTTCTGCAAGAACTTTGCTGAGATTGCTCTCAGTCTAACTAACCAACTGAAGAAAGGCGTAAAGTTCACCTGGGATGATGCATGCCAGAGAGCCTTCGATCACCTGAAGTCTCTGCTGTGTCACTTCCCCGTGCTCAAATCTCCTGACTTCAACAAACCGTTCTCCATCGCGGTCGATGCTAGCGACCAAGCTTGTGGATCTGTGCTCCTACAGAGAAGTGACTCTGATGACATTGAGCATCCCGTGGCATACTTCTCCAGGAAGTTCAATCGCCACCAAAGGAACTATTCCACAATAGAGAAGGAACTGTTGGCTCTGGTCCTTTCATTACAACACTTTGAGGTTTATGTTTGTACAGGACAAAAGCCAATGATTGTGTACACTGACCACAATCCGTTAACGTTTTTGAGTAAGATGAAAAACAAGAATCGGAGATTGTTGAATTGGAGTTTGATTTTACAGGAGTTTGACTTGGAAATTAAGCATGTGAAGGGTACAGACAATGTAATTGCTGATTGCTTATCCCGTGTTTGAATGTGTATATATATATCATGTGTTTGAATATTGTATGATATGTATATATAGACAAGTGTTCACTTAACCATTTTGTATTGAAAAGAAAAATTTTGCCTTTATGAGTCAAAATTTTTCCCTTTTGGAATGGAGGTGTAATGTGAATATAGGCCACAAGATGGCAGTATTTACCTTTTTTTGTTAAGCTCACACTGCAGTCATGTTTAGACATGTCCTGGACATGTCTGGGGCAAGTCTCAGAAAGTTAAAAAAAAGAGGTCTAAATGTGGGTGGGGTCTGCAAAAGAGTATATAAGGAAAAGAATCGAGACAGTAAAGCAGTAGGAGAAATTGCAAGAAGATGACCAGACCTGCCATTCTGTTCAAGACCTGTGACGTTTCTTTTGTGGATTTCTTTGCCTGTGTTTGAGCATTTTCTTCATCCAGGACATCACCAAGCCACCCCACCAAGAAGGGACTGTAATTATTTCTGTTTTTTTCTTATTTATCAATCTTGGTCTTTAGTTGTAGGTTGTTATTAGTCTTTGTCTTTGTTAAAAATTAAATGTGTTTTAGTTGTTGAAACTGTGTTTGTCGTCCCTTGCTGTTGCTGTTGTGTTATGAATGTAATAACAAATTGGGGCCATAACACTTCATTGATTTGGAAATCTTTGCATTCTGTTTTTGTCGACATTTTACTCAGTGTCCCAACTCTTTTGGTCATAGGGTTGTATGATTTACCAAGAAATAATTATTTGATTCAGGTTTGCTCGTTTTTTCAAAGAAGAATGTGCTTCATTGCGCATTTAATTTTCTTGTATACCTTTATTGTTGATATTACCATGATTTTAGGTCAATAAAATTAAAATACGCTGAGTTTCACAAGTTTGATTGACACCATTTTATATACTTTGTTTTCATAAGGCAAGTATGATGACCTTGTGGGAACAGAACATGCCCTCGTCAGTGGTTACAAGCACACCGAGGCGAACACGCAAACGTAGGAGTTCGGCTCTGAATAGAATTTGAAGATCTAGAATAATAGGAAAGGAATTCCAGGTCCATATGTTAAATAAATAATTAAACAGAGGACAAATTGTATTGAGGACATATTGACAACATATAAGTCTCTCCAAATTCAGCATCATCATGATAAATCTTACCGTCTGTGAAGCTACAATAATTTAAAAAAATTGTGGCTTGAATCAGTGAAACAGGTTCTGCAGCTCAACAGAATTCACTTCTCCAGGCCAGTCCTCTCCCCTCCAGCCTAGGAGGGAGAGACGGAGGACACTACACTCTTCCCTGCCCCTCAGGGCCCCCAGATACCAACATCAGGAAAATAAACAGACAGCGGCTGCCAGCAGGAGACACACACACACACACACACACACACACACACACCCCATCAGATAGCTCTGAGCTGACTCATTATGCTCCCCCACCCTGTCTCTCAAAACATTCTCCCCCAGATACTATTCTTTCCCTTTAAGCTACATACAAAAATAATTCCAAAATCATTCCTGGCTTCAGGGCGCACAAGACAGGCAAAACCCAGGGATACCAGGGGTCAAAAGTGTACAGATTTATGCATGGAAATTTTAGCAGTGATATCTTTATCAAGTAATTGACTTATTTAATTCACTTAACAAGCTGGCAATTTACTTGATGAGGCCTGTGGATTTCTGACATTGATTTTGATAAACCTAACAAGATGGTGAAGTACCTATTTAGATACTCCCATTAGATTTCAAATGCAGAGTAAAACATAGAGGATCAGGTGAAGTAATCTTCGTTGTGACAGGAGATGCACTGAGATACTGATGGAGAACATTTGCAGGAAGTCGTTTGTTATCCTGCGAGCAGTCAGGGGTGCTTCAATGCCTTTAATGGCAAAACAGGGTCATGTGCGCTGAATAAAACAGGAGGCGCACCAAGTGTAAGTATGTATACACGCCCATCGCTGGGGTCACTTCACTGCATGACCGACTCTGCCCTCTAGCTAAAAACAACAGGCGGACAAATCCCATTGGCCTCGCAATTACATGATCAAAGCACCTATTAGACAGGTAAACAAGGTCATCACCATCTACTACCATGGGAACCGGGGGTCAATTTGAAGCCTTGCGTTGTTAGACGAGGGGTATTCATTTAGCAAAAGGATTCAGCATTTAAAAAAAGAACAGGAAAATGACATGGCAGATGTCAGCCCCGATGTTCTTTAGGAGGAAGATGGTCTATGAATTTTATCAATAAAATACATGTTTTTGTTGTCAAAATGGTAGTGAGAGTACTGAATCAGTGCATTATCATTAAAAGACATCACATTAGCTACAGATGGGACTTGAAACAATTTTTAAAAATTGGAGGACAAAGACAAAGCTGGCAAAATGGAAGAACTATTGATATTAAAAAAATGATAAAATAAATAAATAAATATAGCACTATTAATCAGCCACTAGTGAGCATAGCACTACATATTAAGCTGCCCTTCGAAATGAGCAGAAATGCTTGATTTGCATTTTTTCTTCTTCTTTTTTTTGGCATTCTTAACAGAGAGAGCAGATCCAGCAAACTGTGGAAATAGATCGTAGATTCAGCAGGGACCCTACATCTGTACATACAGGAAGAGCAGTGCACCATGGGGAGGGGAGGTCAGCCTCGGTGTGAGTGTACAGTGATTATGGGGGCGATTTTCCGCCAGCTCAGCCCAAGACCACCACTGGAAATCCAGCAGTATCGTCACCGGGGCAAAACGTTTCACGACTTACTAAATTAAAACACTTTCATAGTTTCCCTCAGTTTTGGTCGCGCAGTGCTGAACTGGCAAGTGAGAAATTAAAGAAAAAATCAGCATAAAAAGTCACAGCAAGGTGCTGGGTCTCCATGGGCCACCAGAGCAGCTTCAAATTAGGCCTATTTAAGTGTCTAGTACTCTTTCTACTGGAAGGGTTGAACACCATTCTTCCAAAGGATACTCCTTCATTTGGTGTTTTGTGAATGGTGGTGGAGAGCACTGTGTAAGATATTAATCCAAAATATCCATTAGGAGTGCATTCTGGTGACTGAGGACCATAGCATATTATTCACATCATTTTCACACTCATCAAAACAGTGACCCCTCTTGCCTTGTGGATACGGGTTTTGCCATCCTGGAAGCAACCACTCCTATCAGGATACAAATGTTTCATCACCGGATAAAGCAGATCAGTCAGAATAACTTTGAATTGATTTCCCTGTAAGGGGACAAGTGGACCGAAACCAAGTCAGAAAAATGCCCTCCAAAACAGGATCTAATGCTTCCCTTCATCCTTAGGGTCAAGCATTCAGGCCTGTACTAATTGCTTGATGTATACCGCACACACTGTGCATTCACCACCTCATCAAAATTGTGGTGAGAGATTACTCATTTGACTGTTTCCATTTTTTCCACATCTCTGAGGACCAGCGTTCACAATTTTTCCACTGAAAAGCTCTGGAACAGCCATTTGCCCCAGTAATGAGGGGTTTTTACATACTGTTGCCCACCATAACATCCCCCTCTATGCGGCTGTCAATGGACAGTTATAGCTCATACAGTCAAATCATGTCCTGCAGTGATATTCACAATCACCAGAAGAAGAATCGCTCTTATTTGTCCTTACACAACGCACTAATGCATGAGTAACACAGCCATTGAATTTGAAAATTCCACCAGTGACCCCATTTACTGATATTTTCCTTATTGATAGAGAAGTTATTGTCATCAACAGATTGATTGAGCAGTTCCTGTAACTAAAGCTCCTGTCATCTGTGCCCCAATAATCAAACCTCTCCCAAGCCGCTAACTGTATAACTTTCCCTCTGCTATCTCTATTCAGATCTGAGGTCAACTGAGCCTTCCCAGCTCTTTAATCAATGCCACTAGGCATTAAAGGATAGCATGTTCCTAAATGTATCATGTTGTTCATCTGTATAAAATCCTTTGTTGCGCTAATGAGCATTTTCAAGACCAAAGGACCTCAGACTACGTCTCGCGAGGGAAAGACGCCAAAGTTTTGAATGACTTGAAAGTTCTTGCATATTTTCCAACTTGGCAGCCAACAAAGGTTTGCACCAAAATCCATTGAACAGTCTATGTAAAGGTGTGGATACAGATGTTGAGAATGCTGGACGCCATCTTAAAAAGCAATGCCCCCACGCGTCTATTGTTTTTTTGACCCAGTTTAGATAAGACCATGCCCGCTTCTGGATGACGAAATCACAAGGCGTTGTAGGTATGACAACTGCGCAGTCAACTGTTGCCAAGATTAATGCAAGAAGCGTCAAACATAATCCTAACCCTATCCATAACCATAACTCTCACTATCCAGTTGGACACCATTCATTTGTCACAGAAGTGAAATGTTTTAAAATCTGATTTGACTTTGTCACCTGTCTATCATACTATTCCTAATTTAATGTGCATGCAGTGGAACCTACTGTCGAAAATAATTGACATTTTCTTCAAAATAATAAGGTGCAGGAATGCAGATGAAGTCCTTCAAAATCTATGCAAGAGAGAGTGCTACAATTTTTCACTGTCTTCCTGTTACTTTTGGGAAATTCCACAATTTAATTTTTATCATCTGTCAGGGCACAGGAAGGAACTCAAATGCAAAACAAGACCAGGAAACAAAAACTGAACATGGGAATAGGCACAGAAGCAAAGTCCAGTGCAGGAAGGATTGTACGCAAAAGTCAGTCCAAATCAAAGCAACGAGTCCAACATGGGCTTGGACAAAGGAGCAGTCAAATAATCCTCAACAAAATCAAAGATACAGGCAGGCTGCATACAAGCAAGATAGCAAAAAAAGGCAAATTGACCGAGTACAGTATAAAGAACAACCTGGCTCGGTTATCAGGCTCAGGGGCCGGTAAATGTACGGAGCTAAATGAGAGAATGGGCCACAGGTGTGGAGCTGATAGATGGGTGTGGCCAAAGTAATCAGGTGATCAGAATGGCAGGAAGAGAAGATGAGGGATCTAAAAAAAACAAAACAAAAAAACAAATAAACAAAATCTCAAACACGTAAGAACAGGACAAGATGCAGAGAGAAACAAAGAAAAGGGAAATGTTGGAGATGGTAGGTCATTTGGTGTTACGGCGGAGACCTTCACAATTATTAATGAGTTTTGAAAAAGTTCTCACCTTCAGAGAGTCAACTCTTTTTAAGGCCATAATTTAGCACGGAATAGAATAGTAGGAGAGTTGCACATCTGAATCAATGTACATTCTACAAACTGGCTCATCATTTTAACATAATTTAAGTGTGTGAGATAATCCAGCACCTGGTCGACTGCCTAATAATTATAGTCTCACAATCAAGTCACTCTTTTGCAATGATTTCAAAAAATTATTCTCCCAAAAAACTTTCTGAAGGTCTGTTAAGATTTTTATAATTAAAAGCAAAATCAATTGCAGCACCCAAAAAACTGAGCAGAGGCAATGGAGATTTTCAGCAAAAACAATATATCAAAAAGAATCTGCATTCGACAACAAACGTCCCTTTTCCGCCATTTTAACAAGTTGTAAAGAATGTTTTCTTGCTCGGACAGCATAATCCACAACAATCTGTTGGAAAAAATAACAAATTCTTCGTCTACATCCAAACCAAGGGACAAATTAAGCCAGAAGATCACGGTGCTACTTTCTACACTGCATTCATTTTTTGTTTTTTTGTTTTGCACTCCAGTTGTTGACTCGGAGATTCCAACACAGGGCTCTGAATGTTTGTAGCCTGTATTTTTTCCTTTTTCTTGGCTCATCTTTACTGTCTGCCTCCCCCTGCCCATCTCCTCCCCTCTCACCCCCCTTCATCATAAAAAAGGTCAGAGTTTAGACAGAGTTTTATGCCCTCAACATATTGTAAGTATTTTTCCAGATGGACAACCATTTACTCAAAAGGGGAGACCCAAAAACACAGATGAAAACAACAATGATAAATCTTGAAAACAGCCACAGAACTGGAGCACGATTTCGCTTCATAATTCTGTCGGATTTCTGGCTGGAGGAGTGTTTATAGTGATATTTGGCAGGCGTTCCCTTGGATACATGGGCCATGCTAATTATTTCCATTCCCTAAAAGTGCATGGGCAAAGTATAGATTTCCTCTGAGCAGACATGCTAGAATACTGTATCACATGCAACAATAAGTTTAATGCATTGTGATTCAGGTTTTGGTCGGATATCTTATATCGATATATTGTCCTCTATACTATATATAGCTTGTAATTGTATGTTAAATGGTATTAGTTGTACTGAGCTCAAACATCCGAATCAAGTGCAAACATGAAAGCATCGACAGTGACAGCGTATACCTTCTATATTTTGGGCTTTTTGACTGTACTTATTTTTGGCAACTTATCATACTAGTCATGGATGAAACCGGCGAACCCGCAGTGAAGATGTCAATTCTCTTTAAAAGAGACCAAAGATAGTACATCTCAGACAAGGAAGCCACTTTATTTAAATACCAATAATGAATGCATTAAGACATAATTCTGTAAAATTTATATTATCACTCCATAAGATTAATATCATTAATAAATGGTAAAAATCTTTGGGTGACTTAGAAAAGCGACCTGGTGTCCCAGTGTGTCCACATCTCAGATGCTCAGTCATGACTCCTCCTGCCGAAAGGATTTCGCACTCGCTGTTCCCTGTACAAAGAATTCTTTTTAACAACCATTTGGGTATAAAGGCTAATTTCACATGTTATGAAAACACAAATAATTAGTCAGGATATCAACCTGCTCTGTTTTATTGAATTTCTTTCTCACTCATTGTCTCTCACGGCCAAACCGAAGGTTAAGTCGTCTCTTTTCGTGCGGCTGTTCGGTAACAGTTTAACGGCTGTGTTGCTCTGTTGCTCACTTAGGCCCAGAGGAAGTCCCGAGGAGACAGTAAAGCACGGCTTTTTTGTAAAATAACCCAAAGTTGGAATGCCTTCCAATGGGACTCAAGGAGTTAAATAGAATACACGAGGGTAAAATGGCACCCAAATGATTATCCCCAAGGACAGTCCCTTCCACAGGATTCCAATCACTCAGAAGTGAGGCCTACCTAGGGGCAGAAAGCACTGTACTTTCACAGTCAAACTTTATTCCAATGACTTTATTCCATGTCAGTTGCTTTACAGCTGCAAGTCTTCAGGGATGAAGTTACTACTTACGTAGCTGTTCTTTGCATATTTTATCTGACTGACCAAATCTGCCACGGTATGTTTCTTACAGCGATGTGGACGGCCACGATGCTTTTAAGTAAATTACATAATGGAGAAAATTTTAACAAAACGAGCTGTTAAGGAAAGTCTATGAGGCCAATGTCAACAGAAACAGTGGTTGCACAACTTTAAAAAGGACAAAAATGAGGAATCTCTCAAGCTTGCTTTTGTTTACGCTAAAATAAACAGGCCAAACAGAGGAGAGAGAGTTAGGGCAGTTCTGGTGACAGCTGCAGTTGCTTTAAACTGGGTCATTGGGTTTTGTAGAATTCTGGTGGTGACTCACCCCAGTTGAGGCTCCACCCACTCTGAACATGATTAGTGCTTTTGAAGGCACTGCCCACACAGGCAGTGATTGGTCCCGTTAGAAACTCCGCCCATTCTGGCTTTCAGGTGTCCATTTGGGGGCTGCTGCCACAGGAAATGAGGAGGAGGAAGTGCCCATCATTAGCTCTTAGCCAGAGAGGGCGGATAGTAACTGTGTAACAAAAGCTAACACAAATGTTTAGACTCGGATAGTGCAGAGGGCATTTATACTTAGACTATGTTGCGAACCAAGAAACTTAAGGAGTTTGAGGTACATACAGAAGTCCGCACTCTACGTACATCTCAAACTGATTATCAGGGAGCATGCAACGGACTATTCCGGAAACGTCTTCTCTCATGTTAATCTAGATTCTTGTAGCTCATATTGGTATACATATTCTAATATCCATGAAGATCTGACAGAATATAGTAATAACTGATTTTTCTTCATAAAGATAACCATAATAAATTTTCCTGTTTGGTCATTTATTGACGTTTGTTTACAAAATTTTTTATGAGCATCATTAATTTGATAGAATACAGAATTCCCAAAATGTTTTGTGCTTCTGGTATTAACCACTATATGCAAAGTAAAATCTGTACCCCAGGGTAGCAGATATTCCACAGGGAAACTCCGCAGTGTCGGTGTTTTTGTTTATTTTCCCTGCATGCTTGTGGAGGGGGGGAGTCCATGCTCCAGTCCAGACTTGATCGTCACTGGATATGGTCCAGAGGAAGCATACCTGTACACAAACCTTTGCTTAGTTTCAGCGCACGATTCAGCATGTCATCGCCCCTCCTTCTGCCTTTCGAAATTTCTCATGTCTCCTCTTTCGTCCAGTGGGTTACCATGCTACAATGGCAGCTGGAAGGAGCCCTAGTGTAGCTCCTTTTACAACTCAAGCAGAGGGTCTGTTAGTATTTTAAAATAGTTTTTAAAGAGGAATTTTTTTTGCGCCAAAGGGAATGATGCTTTAAGTGTTTCTCTTCCCTGAGTAGGGTCACGGGAGACTGGAATGGAGTTATTTATGAGTTTTTAACGCGATTCTAATAATCTACCCTGGCAAACTCCTGCTATCCCTACTGGGTAGATTTTATTGGGTTTTGTATCAGGCCAGAGCAAGAGCAGTTCCACAAACATTTGACATCCTGATAATCCCCACACTGTGGAGTAACTGAGGTAGACATAAAATACTGAATATGTATCAGGCTATTAAATATAGACTAAAAGGTTCTCAATCTCAAATAGCCTGGGGCCTCATGTACTAACAATTGCGTGGATTTTATACTTAAATATTGCGTACGTTCATAAAAAGAAAAGTAGCATTTTGTAAAAAGTATTAAATTTATAATATAGCGGGCCACCAATTCATCTTGCAAATTTGAATGAAAAATCTGAATCAACTTTAATTTTGCAAAAATGCTAAATTCTATTAATTTTTTTGCATTTTTTCTAAAGTCACGGTTGTTTTCATACATCTGACATCCGCAAAAAAAAGTAGCGTACGCATCTTTTCTGTTCGTACGCTCTCTTCATACATGAGGCCCCTGGTCTAGCCCGCAGTTTTAATCCCATTTGAATGTGTAGAGCCGGTCAAAATTTGGACAATTTCATGTGTAACTGCACTGACAGAAAACATTATGAGTTTTTAATGATGAGTCTCAGCTCCTGTAAATAACCTAAAATGGCACAAGGAAAGACAATGAAATCAGAGGTTGCAAAATCTGGTCACACTTAATTTGAAGTGTTGCTCATAAAGGCTTTATACAGCATGTATAATGCCTTCATAAATGAGACATAATGTCTTCATAAATCATTCATTAGTGAATGTCATGCTTTGTAAAGGGTGAAATAACACATCCTTATTCAACATTTGATGCCAGATGAGATAATGACAATGTCACTTAGGTGACAATGTAACCCTCATATCATTTAACCACTAGCTAAGTGACATTGTCACTTATATCACATCTGGTATCATATGCTGAAGAAGGGTGTGTTATTTCACCCTTTACAAAGCATGACGTTTGCTTATGTATGATTTATGAAGACATTATGTCTCACTTATGAAGGCATTATACATGCTGCATAAAGCCTTTATGAGCAACACTTCAAATAAAGTGTGACCCGAAATCTTTTATGTTGCAGGATAATGTTCAACATTTTGGAATTCATAGAATAAATAAATAATGGGAAAATTGTACATTTTGTCCAACGAACTCAGGCGCAGGATTGAATGAATGAGAGTTTATTATGGTGCAGCACTGCCGTTGACAGAAACAGTGCAGGAGAAAATAACAGAGGAACTGAGATTCCAAAATGAACCTACTGTGGTGAAAATAAACACAAAGTCGGGCAAAGGAATCGGTGTTCTTTAGAATATGTAATAAAACATGCTGGTAACAGCACAGATCTCGGTTTAGAGTTAAATACGCAGGAAAATGAGCCTACACAGTCAGCAATGTCACACAGACTTGGGATTACGCAGACTTTAAAAAGGACAGAGCGAACTCTGTCCTTAAATACTACTGCTACTTAATTAGTTGTGATGAGAAAACAGGGATGTGGTAATTGGATAATGACAAATGACAATTCACTGATTAATGTGGGCTGCTGCAGGGACCTGGTAGGCAGGCGAGCTGGGAGCTTGGAGGTGTGGCCTTACAAAAATATATTCTCTCCATTTTCAACAAGTTCGTTAAAATGAAGATAAGTATGTAAAGGCCAACTGGACAGAGACGTGAGGGGGAAGTAATCTAAACATGCAGCACATCTGTCAGAACTTCAATGCCCACACAGGAGAGAAAGCTCAAAGCCACATGACTGCCTTCGGTGAAAAATTTTTACATTTAAGAATTACAATTGCAAAAGTTGGCTATTGTTGAGTTAATGAAGATTCAAATATTTTTTGTAAATAAAAATGTGTTTTTATTTTATTTATTTATTTTCTTAATCTTTGATTTCAAGAAAACTTTGGTGCGTCCAAACTTTGATCGGTATTGTACATGCAATACAGCATGGATGATCCCAACAGTCTGGAATCTGTTAAACCCTGTTCTAGCGCATAAATTTGTTCAGGGGTCTGGTATTTATAAAGGCTTTGTTACCTCTACCAAGGACGTTATGTTTTTACCTCTGTTTTTTGTCTATCCATCTGTCTGTATGTTAACAGGATAACTCCAAAACGGTTTGGCACAAAATTTGGTAAGATGATAGGTGATAGTCCAAGGAAGAGTTCATTTCATTTTGGAAGTGATCTGGAACATACCCTGTGACCAACAGAACAGATATATGACGTGGTGGAGACCAAGTGCCCTCTAGTTTTAGAGCATAGATGGGCTCTATGGTCTTCCATCTATTGATTAAGGCTCTGTTTTAGTGCATGGATGGGCTCTATGCTTTGGTATCTGTTAAAGGTATGGTGGGTGATTTATTTAAAAGCGCCCTTTTTTATACTTAGTGAAATTCCCCAAATTTTTTTTGCAAAATTTTGGCTTGTCAATATGTGTCACCAATGAACTGTAATAAAATCACCTGGTAGCCTGCTATGATGGTACTAACAGATGGATAAGCATGAGGGGTGTGAATACAAAGTTATCCGGCAAATATCTATCAAAGTTAAAAACAACAAGGTTTGGACACTATGCAACAAAAGCATATTTTAAATGTTTATTTTGTCATTTTTGCACATTTGACCTCTGATGTTTGCCAATACACAGCACTGTGAAAAATAAAAAGTGGACTCAACTCAAAAAAAGTAAGATAACCAACTGAGATTTTGGTCATTTGTAAAGAATTTTCAACAAATTTTTTTTTTTGAGGCCAAAATCAATCCCACATCTTATCAAATTCTGCTTGATACTGGCATCTGTGTTACCTTGTCAGCAGTGTATAAGGCCTACATCCAGTCACCCTGGTGGGATCCCTTGTGAAAAATTACCACAAAATACTACAGTAAAAATACTACAGTTTTTTATGGTAACTATGGTATTTTTGCGGAATTAGAATAGATATACTTTAGATATACTGTAATAACTCTGTAATTTACTTTAGTGATGCTAAAGTAAATCACAAAAGTCAAATTCTACTATAGTAAACTATAGCAATGATATTCAATTTCTATAGTATATTTGCAACAAACTATAGTTTACTGTAGTAAAGTGCAGTTTACTATAGATTACATCAATTTTACTGTAGTAAACTATAGGCAACTACAGTAATTTTTTAGAAGGGATGTTCCTCAAGACTCTAAACCATGACTGATCTAATCAATTTATGGAGCCTCTTAACCCTTTCAGCGCCATAGGCAACTATATTTGCCAAATGATGCAAGATATCAAAATCAGATGCTGTTGAAACCTATGATGTGGCAACTTGTTTAAAAGAGGGGAGCTCTTTGAAACAAGTTGCCACAGGATAGGCTTCAACAGCTCAGGATAACTACATTTTTAATTCCTTGAAAATGTATTCAGCACTCAAAGGGTTATATTTCCCACAGGAGGCTTTGCTTCTCCAAACTGTGTATGTTGTGTCGGCAAACTCTCAGAAAACGGGATCACTGAAAGTCCAGAGGAGGTATAATCTCCATCCTTCTCTCTGCTCTTACACTCCTGCTGGCTACAGTACTTCAGGCTCTGGCAGGGCTCTCGGAAGAGTTGCCATTTCCCTGTCCTTGAGGGAACATAAAATCTGATCTGCTCGCCGCCGTGCTGAGTTTGGATTGGCTGGAGCCTGGCAACTGTAGTACAGCTGCGATTCTCCTCTGGGCCTCCCTATGTCCCACTGGCTCGCGAGTATGAGCACGGCTGGACAGAACATCACCTGACTTGCTCGCCACCTCCAGAACATGCCGCACAGCTGCTTCCGCTCTCGGTCCTCCGAGCCAAACATCTCTTGCCTCACAGGAAATGCAACAGCGCCATGTTCGTCTTTAAGAATTAATACTTCCAGCACATACATACAGAGACATGCCTTAATTAATCTTGACCAAAACATAATTCTTATATGTGGTCAGTTTTCTATTTAAGATGAGGTAAAGGATAGAGGTGAGATAGTGCAGCATATTGTCATAATTGAGCAGCATTACATTGGGTAGCAGTGCTGGTAGAAAGCACAATGAAAAGACCTGCTGCATATAAAGATCTAACCACTGAATAATTTGTGTAACCTCACGTGTTACTGTATAATATAGAAACTTCTTTGGATCTTAAGCTTTCATTTTCAGCTAAATATCAGTTGAGCCACAGCAAACGTTTAAATATACGGTGGGTGCATCAGTGAAGCATATGCATCCCCATTGTTACAAAATATTTGCTCGCTTGCCTAGAATATTTCTGCAGTTTTCCCATTTGCTTATCATGACATGCCTGAAAAACAGGCAGGATTTTTGGCACAAACTCAATTGCATTGGTTCCTAGGTGGGACCCTGTCTCAGGCCTAGTCTACACATACACGGGTGTTTTTTAAAACGGATATTTCTCAATGCGTCTTAGAAAAAAAAATCTGTCTACACGAGAACGCAAAAACTGCTACAAATGCTCAAATCAAGTATTCCGAGCCAGTAGGTGGCGATAACATCTACATTTAAATGGCCTAATATCAAGGAAGGACATCACACAATGCAACGGTAGGCTTGCACAAAATGAGCTGTGACATCATCGTTTTCCAAAAGCTCCGTTTTACATGTCCACGCGGATACACAGAAACCTGCATTTTAGAAAATCTTCACCTTGCACGGAGGTTATTTCAAAAATAATTGTTTTTGTGACCTAAAACACCGTTTGCGTGTGTACAAATGGCAAGCCTTAGGGAAAAAAAAAACTATGTTGTTTAAACTCTCAGTGGAAAAACTCAAAGCACTCACTACACTCTCAAACGAACCACTCACACTCCATTTGCTTATTCACACAAAGGGACAGCCATGTTAAAATCAGTTTTAAACCCATTAGCACCAAGTAGGGGTGGGCTGTTCAGGCTGCCAAGTCTGTATATAAGGCTTTTACTTCTCACTCTCCCATACTGTAAGCAGGATGACGGAAGAGATTTTGTATAAACCTTAGAGTATCTATTGATGGCCACAGTGCAAGCTCCTTAAACAAATGATCTTACATATATTTAAACCCTCCCCCTTGAGGAGGAGTGCCGTTCATAGCTGTGAGAGATGCTTCACATGGGGTGACACTTGTTAGTGAAGAACTAGTGGTGACGGAGTGGTTTGGGAATGGGCTCTAGTGGAAACACATCACGAAGCTCTATCACATTCAAAACAGTGTAAGTGCTTTTGACTCACAGACAGGACAGCACCCCTAGTGGTATGGAGGCTGCAGCACTTTGTCAGTTCACACTCTGGAAGACAATCTCCACAGCAGGACAGAGGGAGGGTGAGGGTACTTCTCCCTTTAGGAGGCAAGACGGTGAGGCTTTGATTGGCTCGGATTTATTAAAGCACGTATTCCATGCACAAGCCCGCTAGCAAAGACACGAAGAACACAGTTAGACTGACAGTGAATGATCTAAAGCTTGGATAAGAGCCAGCTGTAAAGAAGAGAAAAGAAAAAAAGAAATCCCTTAAGACATTGCAGGCCCCATCTGGTTTACAGTATTTCCCGGAGCATACTTGCAGAGTACAGTTTCAGAAAATCATGGAAATCTATATCAAGCGCCTAAACTCCAGCAATTTTGCAACAGAATGCCATGTGGTTTTCGTTTAGGTAATTAGTGGAGAAATGGGTCCATAGACTGCTTCTGTGGCTGTGGTGGGTCGTGGTCGGGGGGGGGGGGGGGGGGGGTACATGGCATACTATCAATGAACAGTGAACAAAAGTGAACAGCAATGGTTCTTGACATCTTGTTCATTAGCCTTTTGCATTAATTTTTGCATTAATTCTAGGTCTCACTGGACAGAAACATCAGTTATATGCACAAAATTCAACATGGCTGCCGTTACATGGCATACATGGCATACTATCAATGAACAGTGATCAAAAGTGAACAGCAATGGTTCTTGACATCTTGTTCATTAGCCTTTTGCATTAATTCTAGGTCTCACTGGACAGAAACATCTGTTATATGCACAAAATTCAACATGGCTGCCGTTAAAAAAATTTGCCTCATTCAAATAGAGCAAACTGAAGGGGTCAGTTTGATCTGCTCACTGACAGTATCCAGATTTTAGAGGAGCAGTGTGATCTGTATTTCTTAGATGATCATCAAGAATAGTTCTTTGGATTTTTTTTTTTTTTGGAATTCTAAGCCAGTGTTCTAGAACTCCATTTCTTTTTAAAATATAAATTGTTAAATAAGTGCAATTTTCAGAAATGAACATTCTAACCACATTTAGTGATGTCACTCACTGTTAAAAAAAAAAAAAAAAATGATAGCCTAACTAAGTTATGTGAAATTATTTCTTCTCTTTAACTCCACTTATCAAAACAAGTTTCAGATATTGAACTGAAGTTCATAAGTTAAAGTCATTCATTGTCTTAATTAATTTTGAGTTGAAACAAAGCTGATCTTCAAATTGCCTTATTTCATATTGGGTTGAATTAACTTATATTTTTAAGGCAGCCGATGAACTTTCAATTCTCAGTTTGACCAGCTTGAGATATATTATTGTGCACCATAAGAGGTCATATTGTCTTTCCACTTAAGAAGCCCAATGGATCAACTGGAATCCACTGAACCATGTGATTATGTAACCTTAACCCTATCTAGACCGGGCTTTTTGGGGCTTCCTAGAGCGGGTGGGGCACACCCCAGTAACTTGTAAACAACATGACGTATGACCACCAAATTTGCAGGGGATGATGTACATGTAAAATTAAATCACTAAAATCATTTTCGTATTATTATTACCTATTATGATATCATTATGACATAATTTTAGATTTTTATTACCCATAATGCTTTGCTTATTTCATCCCATAGTGCACCAGCTCCGAGAGGCCATAAAATATGCTAAATTCTATTTATGTTCCATGAAAATAGGTTTTCATTTGCTCAGAATGTTTTTCTTAAAAGTTCAGGTCAGAAAGGAATGAAAGTTAACTTATAAAGGATTAAAAGTTTGCATAAGCAAAACTCGCTCTGTCCGTATTGTCAACTTCTTTGTGTTTAGTATATTGATTTCAATATAGAGCCTAAAGACCTAACACCTAATGGAAAGAAAAGTCTATTTGTTGGTAGAAGAAGCTTTCATCATAGGAAAATAAAATAAATTCAATGAAGTCATCAAATTACCATTAATTAATTCTACTTAACAAAGCTGACATTAAATTATGTTAGATATTGTAAATATAATGGAATAAGTATATGTTAAAAAGAAAATCTGAAAACTACATTGATGAAACCAAAATCGGTGATGTTTTGTCAGACATACCTGTTAGAAAACCTTTGCCATGGAAACGGTGAAGATGGTGGACTTGACTTATTGGTATTAAATTGTTCCCAGGCAAGCTTTAGGAAACGTCACCAGGTTTGGTGGTTCTAGCTCAAGCCATCCAGAAATTATACGACGTGAAAATTGCACATCTGCACATACTTTTGGCTTATTATAGGTGAAGTGGCTGCAACAAAGGACAAAGATTTTTTCTACAGCAAGAGATCATTTTTATTAACCGCTTGAGAGATAGTATGGGCAAGTATATTATGCAGTTTGCGCATCAGGCTTGGCTGAGGAGTTTAATTCATACAAATCCTGGGAAACTGGGATGGGACTTTCAGGCCCAATATGTAATTCTCTGCCGCTAGAAGGCGCTTAACCAAACAATAACAAGATGTCGAGTGTGGTGATGCAATGGGATCACGTGGAATCATGGGACTTGTTGTCTTCATCAATTTACATGCACCACTGACAGCTAAATTCTCCAACGTGACTCAAACAGGAATGGCGAAACCATGTACATGGAGGAGGTAAGGTTATATTTCTGTACTTTTATATAACTGCATCTTATCTCATTCAAATAAAAAAAAATGTAAGGGAAAATGATGAGTAGGCCGTTTACAGCGCTTATGGCTGAGATAAGGGGGTGGGGCCGGCTCATTTTGCCCATCTTTGTAGAGAATAATAACAGATGTGAACACTCTGTTGCTAAATGCAAATGCTAAAGGTAACAGATATCGAGGAAATGCCACTGTCAGCTGGCAACATATTCAGTTGCTCCTGCTGCTATTGCTATAGCTTCCTTAGCAACAATGTGCTCAGCAGACCAGCTGGATAGTGGTTATCTGTCAAGACACGCTGATAGACTAAACTGAATCGAGTACTCAAGGGAGCTGTGTTCTAACTGCAAGTAATGTAGCTAACATAGCACTGACTTCTCATAACGCACAAACGATGTGCTGTACACACTTTCTGTTTGTCAGGCGGCATCGCAAGAAAAATATTTTGAAGTGAAGTAACGTTACGTTTATGTTACCACCTTGGCTTGAAACTCTTTGGCAACGGCGAAGCACGCGTGCGTGGAGGGTGATTTTCTCGGTCTCGTGCTCTCTTTGTGTTGGGAGTGATGTCAAATATGCCATTAAAAGAAACGGTCCATGTCCCCACATTGATAATACAGATATCTTTGTCATTGATAATCATTGAATACATCACGGACAATGTAAGTACACCATGCCAAAACATACATGACATATCTGTATATTTTATAGATCTTTGAATTGGGAAATTTTACATTTTGGGCCTTTAACTCCTCCATATTCTAAATCATTTAAGGCACTGTTTCCTCGTAATATTCAATAACCATTTCAGGGGTACGACCTATTGATAGGATGGTGTACCTGAGTGCATAAATAAAGCAGCTCCATGTCCGTGGATGTGGACATGCGCACAAGCGATTTAAAGTAAAGGACAGCAGATTTTGGAACCACACAGTCGAAAAGACAAATGACTACTAGTGTCCAAACTGACCAACTATTAATTTAAGGCACATTTCTCCTCTTAATTTGAGGCTGTGGTACTCCAGTGAACCTCAGTGAGAGTCATTATCTACAAATTATGAAAACTTGAAACAGTGGTGAACCTTCCTAAGAGTGACTGGCCCACCAAAATTCCTCCAAGAACACATCAGCGACTCATCTAGGAGGTCTCAAAATAACCCAGACTAACATCCAAGAACTTTCATTTGCCATAATTAAGGTCAAAGTTCACAGTTCCGCAATAAGAAGGAGACAAGGCAAAAATGGCATCCATGAGAAAGCTGGATGGTAAAAGCCACCACAGACTAAAGATAACACAGAGTTGCCCCACATTTACCCAAAAATATCTAGGGATTAAAGTCCCTTTTTGCATAATCTTGGATGCTTACCTCTAGTTTTCATACCTCTAGTATTACTGCAATTATAATGGATTTTACACAGTTAAGCCAACTCTCTCTGTAATCCTGTTTGACCTAATATCTGGACTTGGAAATTTCTGCCGAAAAAGGGTTTCAAAATGCCCTTTTTTAACGAAAAGCATGTTCATATAGGATGTTGATAATCAAAGTTTTAATTCTATTAAATTAATTTTTAAATATGTGTATTTGTCTGGTATAAATGCCTTTGCCATCATCCAGTGCCCACAGGGATATCTGGGTGTCTGAAGTCCCAGGTTTGAAAAGGTCGTTTTGGCCCAAAGTGGTTTTCCAACCCCCACAAGTCCCCCACCAATGGTACTATTATCCTAAAACTTGGTTTGGTGGTGGGAACGTCCCCAAATATGAGGAAAAACCACATTTCCAACTGTATCATTGACTTAACTGAGTCCTAGGAACCCCCAAAAAGTAAAAAATCACTCCTTGCCTTAATTTTTTTAAAAAGAATAAAGGATTTCGGGGGCCCTTCTCTCACCTATCTGATATCACATGGTGATTCCGGCTCCAGAATCCTGATATACGGGCCAGAATACACCAGCACATTAAATTTTAGCTTCCCATCTCCATTATGTGAGAAGTTCTGGTCCTTCAAAAAAGCCTGCACAGTAGATCTACTGTGCATGATGTTCTATATTCGACCCGGCACCCGCAGTCGATGTGTGTTTTGCTAGACTTTCATTGGCCCTTCAAAAAAACTACCAAAGAAATTACCAATTCACACAAGTCAAAATTCAAGAGGGCACCACACGAAAACTGTTAGAGATATTAACACGAAACTTGGGATTCTTTTGTTTGGGACCATAAAGTATTTTTGGACAAAGTTAGAGCAAAATCTGAAAGGTGTCATGTACAAGGCACCTCAATGTTGGCTGTTTTGACATGGAATGACCCAATTCCCTGACGTGTCCAGGGTGAGTCCCTGCCTTTTGCCGATTGTCAGCTGGGATGTACTGCTACTCCTCTGTGACCCAATAGAAGAATAAACAGTTCAGATAATTTAGAGATGAATACAGTTAATAAGGTGAAACTTCAAGTATTTTTTATTTGAGCTGTTGTCAACAAAATGCATGCAACAAGTATAACGTATTTACAAGTCACTAAATTCTGTTTTAATATGCATTTTACATTCTGTCCCCGTTCTTATGGACTTTAGGTTGTATATTATTGGTCTGTAGTGTGGTGTGTGTCTGGTAAGGTGTGCCCAAGATATACGCACATGCTTCATGTTTGAAAAGGAAACAGGTAAGCAGGACTGTCACACTAATGCACATGAAATGAAAACATTCATATTCTGGGCAAAGCTGCTGATTCACAAAACAGGATTACTCAGCAAGGTTTTCTCCCCTGTGCAGCTATCCAGCTAATTATATAATAGCCCTGCCTTGTGTATCAGCAATTGTCGCTATCATATTAATTAATTTATTTATATTTCCCCGTTTGTTCGTTTTTTGTTTGTTTGTTCATTTATCTTCATGAGCCACAGAGCATTCTGAAGGTGATCATGACCCGCTGGCTCCATCTGTTCGGCCTGCAGTAAATCCGTACACTCTACTTGCACTGAGAATTTCAGCTCCTTCTCTCTGGAGACTCATTCCTGATTGGCTAAACCCTGAGGCTCTGGTTTTTTTATGTTCCAGGCCCATGTGCGAGTGAATTTGCTGGTGTGTGTGCCTGTGTGTGCGCACGCCTGTCCATCCACATGTGTGTGTGTGTGTGTGTAGGCCTGAGTGTATGTGCATGCGTGTGTCCGCGCACGTGTGTGTGCGTGAGTATATACGTGTGTGCGTGTGTGCCTCTGTGTGTGTGTGTGTGTGTGTGTGTGTGTGTGTGTGTGTGTGCGCGTGTGTGTCCAGAAAGTGAGAAAGTCCAGCAACAAGATCTGACAAATGAAGGTCAGCCACAGAGCAAAAAACTGGCCCCATGGACACATCCCGCCCTCGCTAGCTTTTGAGAACTGATTGCAATTTAACACCTAAGTAAAGAAGTTAGCTGGAATTAGTTGGAATATGTTACTGTTGGTTTTCTCAATCAGTTTATCAGTGATGCAAGCAACTTGAAATATGTTGTAAATTATTATGTTTAGCAGTGTTTGTGATGTTCTGTACTACTTTGTTTGCATTTTTGGCTCTACTGACTGCATTCTTGCATATTTTAGTGTTTTTTTTTTGCCTTCATTTTTGCCATTCTGCATATCACTGCCAGAAAGAATGGTTAGACACTCCGCCTCCCTTCGTGAGCCATTCGCAGGACGACCCATCCTGTCTGAATTATAAATAATCCAAACCCCTTCCCTCCGAGGCTGAACCGCGGATCCTCCCTCTTCGACTAAAACATTAAAGAGTGAGCCGCTGGCTGTTTTGTTAAGTCTAGAAGAAGTCAAACGGTTCACGGAGTCGTATGCGAGGATGTAACTGCTCACGGATGTCCTGACTTATCCACCAGGCTGGAAAGTAGGTCTCCCTCCGTCTCCGGCTTGATAAAGGATTTTTTTTCTTTTTTTCTCTTTTGGAACAACTTTCCTAAGTTGGACCCCAAGGCTCTAAGGGCATCAGAGAGAGACAGAGCTGATAGCTCATGGATTCCTGCTTCGGAATGACATCTCCTGAGGCATGCTGGGACATCACAACACATGCTTGTTTTTGCTTGCGTCCCTAAATTCTCAGAGTTGGAGCAGAGCCAGCTCTACATTCAATTAAAGGCAAACAGTAGGAAGGCACTAATGTACAGGGCAGAGACGCAGAAGAAGAGAAATATATTTCACTGGCTGAACTCCACGTCGTGTTTTTATCACAACCCAAAAAAAAAAAAAAAACCACGGAAACATTTCAAGCAGCAGTGTGTCACTACTTGGATATGATTTAAGCCTTGTGTCATGATTAACAGCTTTGATGTGTGAGTGTGAGCTAATGCATTTGATTATATATTTACTTGCTCACTCATTTATGTTTTTTTTTTCACTTCAATTTTTTGCGGTCCAGAAAGGTGCCAATGAATCCATAAAATAAAATGAAAAATTTGAAAATGAAAACTTGGCGTGTTACAAGTCTTTTGTTTGATTTTTCCCAACAAACACAAGCTCTATAGTCCTGCAAACTGACTGACATACTGAAAAAAAACAGCAGGGCTCCTACAAGAACACCGAAGATACCAACCCACAATCCAAATTCTGCCTACCAACGGCCAGAAGAGAATGTCCTTGCTCAGAGTACTCTGTTGGCTTAGGCTCAATTAACAGTTGCAAATGAATTAAAAAAGAAATAAAACAATGCAAATGATTCTGATTCAAAATTTAGAAATGCTTACAATGTAAACATAGGATGGGTGATGTCGCACTATTTAAATGATGCTTTGTCTGCAAATCAATTTATATCACTCGCAGAGCTGAGCAAATACAGTACCCAAAATTACAATGCAGCAGGGACTCTCTAACATGAGATTTGTCAGCAATTCCATATCGTTGGTAAAATCTTCTGGCTGGGTTCAGGTTCCTCACTGGAGCACAAAACCAGCTGGCACAGGAAATGGCACATGCCCGCATGAAACACTGCATGAAAACTGCAAAAACGCTGTGGGCTGAGTATCCAGATTTGCAAGGAGGCATTTTTTTCACTGTCCAGGAGGTGCCGAAGTATATCAGAGAAAGTCCCTTACTGACTGACTGAGGAACCTTGCTGAAGGCTTGAATAGAATGTGCAACATAGGTTTTGCTCCTCTGGATAGAGCCAAACAAGCATAGCAGGTATGACTGCTGCTTCAGGGTCTGCATTCAAATATTCATTTAAAACATCTTTTTGTTTGTTTGTTTTCTTTTCTGACAGTTGCTGACTGCAACAAAGAAGATAGATCCAGTTAAAGATCACAGATTTCTTACGGTCTACCATTTTCACCTTTTTTTTTTTTTTTGCAACAGTAAACTCATGAAAAATATTGCAATTGTCAGCATTAGTCAGATCAAATCCCTAATTAACCAGGCTCATCTGATCTTGTCCTGATATCACCAGATATGAAGTAGTACTGGCTACAGTTCAACCTCCGGTCCAAGATAATGTGCACAATCACACTGACTACATGAAGCAAACAAAGAAAATGAATATTCCTTATTATTATTATTATTATTCCTTATAAACTGCAAGCAAACCAACTTAATATCACTATTGAAAAATTATTAGAATAACAATATCATATCAAATAATAATATCAGAATGGGTCGGATTGTTATCCGGATACCGATTACGATTATAATTACGATTATGATTGTAATCATAATCGTAATCACTAATTTCCATGGGCCCGTAATCGAAATTGTAATCTCTAATTTTGCGGGGACTGTTGTTATTATTTGTTGTTGAACAAGTTGTTATTATTTCACAAGTAATTCTACAGTATAGAGACAATGTTTAATCATTTCACATGCTATTTTATAGATATATAAATGCATCAATATACTTTTTTTTTTTTCCAAATAACTTTATTTATCCCCTAGAGGCAATTTAAGAGCACACTGAGTAGTTCAATAAAAGAAGAT
Source organism: Gymnothorax reevesii (assembly GCA_029721435.1). Taxonomy (NCBI): domain Eukaryota; kingdom Metazoa; phylum Chordata; class Actinopteri; order Anguilliformes; family Muraenidae; genus Gymnothorax; species Gymnothorax reevesii. The sequence goes on along the minus strand of CM056587.1, from coordinate 13,967,314 downwards.
CAAAACACAACAACACACATAATAAATGAATAAATAAATACACAATAAATAATAAGTATCATCATACTTTTGTACATGTACCATTATAAAGATATCTCCACAAAGTAACCTTAGTCTAACCAATCGTAATCATGATTGTAATCCAGATTGTAATTGTAATCGTAATCTTTAAAAAATGTCTTGTGATCATCGTAATCATAATCGTACTGATTACGCGTAATCCACCCCAGGTCTGCTTCAGATCACATCTCATATAAAATCTGGATCAAACCATTGCCAACTCGCATCATTAGCTTAACACCCACGAGTGACTGAACCCAAGCAAGCCATTACTGGATTGAATTTGATGATTTTCTTGTTTGAATTTAATTCAGTCAACTAGCTAGTTTTACATGAAACCATGTACACTGTCAGACCATTTTTGTCCAAATAAAACTAAATTATATAGCTAGGCGACATGAGCGCTGGTATATTTGCATGAAGCTACAAATAAATCTTACCCAGTGTGGGATTTTTAGGAAAATAAGTAATTTTCATGCAATCAAATGTTAACGTGATACTAAGCGAGTAGACTATGTCAAGCAAGCCAGTGCACCCCTAGAACTGAGACAGTGAACCAAACCATGAGCCGCAGAACCAACAAGAAGCCTTGAACAAGACAGCTAGCAAAATAACAAGAGCCAATGAACAAGAAAGCCAGAAAAAGTGAACCAAAAGTAACTCAAAAAAACCATACCGCTAACCATGCATTTCAATCTGAATGTACTGCCGTTAGCACAAATTCCAGACCAGGCCATCAGAGATAGACTAATACTAAAGCCAGCTGAGTAATAAATTTGATGAAATGATTTCTCAATGACTGCATTGTGTGTCTTTTGAATTATTTTTAAAGGTAGGCCCTTTGAAAACAGTTTCTTGCTATCTAATGCATTCTTTTAACATTAAGCATAAGCATAGGCACTACCTTAATGACATTAATACATATTCATTCCCCCTGATGTACATTATTTCAGCATTAAAACTATAAGGGATCAAGTAAGGCTTATATTTACGCAATCCCAAAATAGTGATAATTTTATTAAGGCTAGAAAGCAGAGCACTCCTGGGGCCTGTCTCACAAAGCTGGATTTCGGCTTCGCGAGGTAACTTCTGGATTAATCCTGGGTTTTCCGTATCACGAAGGTGGTTTGCTTTTTATTGAGGTGTGTTGCCGTGGCAACATACGCTCAACACCTAACCTGCTCCGGAGGAGGTTAAATTCAGGATAAGAGCTCGGCAGGTATAAAAGCCCCACCTACTGACCAATCAATTATCTTGGAAAATGGCCTGCCCATTTGATGAGAACCCAGTGGGTCTAGGTGCACAACTTGTGCGAAGAGCACTCAGGCGCGAAAGTGTGTTTCGCAATCACTGTGATCCTTTTGATTTGGCTGAACAATGTCTTTACGAGAGGTACAGGTTTTCCGCAGAAGGACTACAGTCTGTCAGCTGTTGGAGCCGTTCATTACTAATTCCACAATTCCATTGTGATCATCCTACAACAGAAACAGTGTGAAGAAGTAAAGCCGTGTACATGCACATACACATATGCTACACGTATAAGATATAGTAAGCGTGACGACCACTTTGAAGTTTGTTTTTATGCTTGTGTTTTATTTGCTCCCATGTTATTTTTGCTCCACTGGGGTCGCATCTGAAATGATAAGGCCAAAAATCACATGCCATAAAGACAAATTTCATAAACACATTCATTTATGGAACACACAAATATTACTATTGTAAGATCTACTTGTGCCGTCATGGTGGGGAAGTAATATTATAATCCCACTAATTTACGCATTAACACAGTCGTCGATTTTTTTGTCAGCATTCCTTGCGGCTTTTGGCAGCTGCAACTATGTTGCTTTTTGCCTGGATGATGGATTTATATTCTTTGTATTTATTTAAGATAATTGTCTGCTCCTTCGTCGTGAAGTGTGCTGCTCGGGAGGATTTTTCCATGTCTGCGATCGGTCGTATGCAGCGAACACCGCCCTTTTTACGTGAGCGCGCACAAATCTAGATTGGAAACTCCTGGGTTCACTTAACGAGTCGATAACCGGCTTCGTGAGACCGATAATCAAGACCGCGAATGTCTGGTTAAGTGCAGCTGGGTAACTGAGGGAAACCCCGGGTATGTTAATCCAGTTACGTGAGACAGGCCCCTGGACTGGATTTTTTTTTTTTAAATAGTTGATTTGATCTAAATACGCATTTTGTGACTGAAGTATTTTCAGACCTGGGGTTTTCATTTGCAGCCTTGGCTTGGCTTTTATGCTGAAGTTGAATAATAGTTCTTGAATTCAGTCACAACATTCTGCTACCCGACAATGAAAATATGGGTTGTTTGACAAAAACCAGAAGCTTAAAAAAATAAATAAATGAAAATAAGTCGTTTTCTTCATACTGCCCCCAATGGCAGAATGTGGCCACTTTTTCAGAAGCTCCACTTGGTTGAGCTTCTAGTGCCTTTAGTGGTCAGTCTTTGCTACTGCAAGTCTTTACTGTGGCTCAATCAGCCACACAAAAGATCCTTTAACACAAACAATAAAAAGCATTAAATTTTCCCTTGAGATACGACAGCTACATTTTACTGCTAAAGACTCAAACATATCTCTTAAAATACTAAACAACAGCAGTTAAATGTTCAAGGAAACCATTTTATTCATCATCAAGAATCATCGTGCGCACTTATCACACACATCCATCCATTTATCTTCTATTCCATTTCCATATCCCCCCTGAAAGTAAAATAGGTTTCTGTTCTGAGGCTTAGTTTTCTCAGATGAAATGGCCTTCCGAGGCCATTTATACCGTAGCCCCTCAAACTGCTATAAAAAGTCACTTTGGCATCCGGTCCGCACAAATCCCTCATGGAAGTTTTGCTGGAGAGACATTTTGCCTCTTTAGTCCAGTTTTGCGAGCCCCTCCGAGTTCCTCAGCAGTTCTGCAGGCAGATGCGCGCTGAGGTTCGATGAGGAGGCAGAGCTTTATAACGACTGGTGTATCTGCACAGAGGCACACAGCTGTGCGAGTGAATGAGCTGCGTTTAGGGGAGGGGGGAGCCTGCAGAAGCCAGCATTCCTCTTATTCAGCGCTGAGCGTGGGCTGGGTCAGCTCCAGGAGACACTGGGAGGGAACGCGCGCTCCGACTGCAGGGCGCACACAACATAACCTGGGAGCCTCATCCTCCGCTTCTCCTCTCTCCCTTCAAAGGGAACCCATGTCTCACTTTTAGACATGAAGACCTTTGTACATTCCCGGACTTTTCTCTTTCTGGCGCTTTCCGCTGCTCAACTTTTATTGGTCCGATGCCAGCAGGAGGGAAACAGCGGTAAGTGAAGGCGTTTTTTTTTTTTTGTTTTGTGTTTTGTGCTTAGGTGTGCATTGTGAAACAGACAGGGAGAAGTACGGTGATTGTTGGTGCTGTAACGACCTCGGGACGCTAAAGGGTTCCGCTTCTTACGCAGTCTTGTTCCGTTGTGCCCCTTCTCAGAGGGAACATTACATGATGTTTTAGCGGTACGCCGTGTTCTGACCCTGTGTGTACAGGTTAACATGACTTCTTTCACATTGTCAGGCAGGTAAAAGCACAGAGAGAGAACACTGTACCGTCGCGTGAAAGATTTTGCATTTTAATTGTTGGTTGAGTGTGATGTGGCTAGCCGTACGATGGAGAGATAAACTTGGAAAAGTTCCCTGCTCTTTGGGTGTGTAGCCTTGTTTGTTAAACTGTGCTTTGCACTGATAGGTTGGCTGCAGAAGATGAGCGCTCGGTCCGGGAGGCTCGGACTCAGTTGTCAGGGTCGGGGTGTTGCTCTGGTTTTTGGGAACAATGTGGCTGGGGGCTTCTCACTTATTGCGACCCTTTGTGTAACCATCTGCCCAAGACTGCCAGCTTTTGGGAGGATAGCAGGGTACAGGGAAATAAAATGTTGCTGGTGAAACTTCCTTCACTCGTTTCACGTTGTTTGGGGCAATTAATGTAACCCACACTAATCAAGAACCCCTGCCCAACATCTGCTTCAGCATAAGTCCGTATGGGCCTTCAAAAAAATGCAGTGCATGGAGTAATTCAGGACAGATGTGTGTGTGTGTGTGTGCGCGCGTACAGGCGCGTGTGCTGTACAAGCAACCAAAATGGTGACTGCAATTATCCTGCTAATGTAGGAAATGGCCCTGCAGAATTACACAGCATAAATATTTCCGAGTAAAACTGCCATAATTTATTACGAACAAAGCCAAAATCCCAGCCCCTGTGTCACAAACACCAAGAATGCAGACAGATAAAGCTTTCATATCAAGTAATGTTGGGTATACATACAGCATGACCATGTAACTACAGTGCAAGAGGAAGTATGACTGGGAAATGATCACACACTGTGTCCAAAAGATTGTGTGCCAGTCTTGGACAGCGTTTCATCATTATGTATTATCATGTAGTTCCCTCAAAAGAGTGGGTCTGTTAAAATGAGCCCTCTAGTGGCAATAGCCAATACAACACAGAGAACATGGAAGTAATTATCAGAACACAGCTGGAAGCAAGCAGAACGGCTATTCACCCACCGATAACCAAATAAAAATAACACAGCCTGGGAAATTCAATGATTCCAGAGAAATCAACAAAGAATTGCCTCTTTGCATTTGTCATTAAAAAAAAATTATCTGACCAATTAAAGCTATTTAACCTAACAAATCAGCGCTTATTACATGCCGAGCACTTTCTGTACACTTCGGGAGGATGAACGCTGAGTCGTTCCTGATAGATAACAGACCCTGGTGATCATTTTAGAGGGCAAGGGGAAATACACCCTCACATTTCAAGGCTGAACCAAAATGGAGTCCCAGTGAGCCAGAATGGAGTCCAATCTCCAGAGCTCACCAGTGGTTTCTGCGGCCCTCTTTGTTTTCTTTGCTATAACTGTACGGCTCGGTTCAGATGTCTGTGCCTCGGTTGGCCCTTTTGGAGAATGGCTCGGTTTCCTTATTTGGCCATTCTCGCTGCAGAGCTGCCCCTCCGGATGCAGAGAAGATGGGAATCGGGAGAGCAGACTGCCGGTTTGGAGGGACGGATCAATGTCGCGTTCACACTCTTATGAAGATCGTGGCGAATTTATCTGCACACCAAGCAAACTTAGAGACAAAGTTTGTACATTTGAGAGAGTGTTGATATGCAAATGACAAATACTTTTGCCATTATTGTACTGAGAAAGGCTTATTATTCAGCTAAGTTTCTCACGTCACAGGTGTCTTTAGGTAAAGCTGGGACAGGCCTATAACACAAAGCACCTGGTTCAACAAGGTTCCCACCCACCCCTCTTTTAAAGAGCAGCTAATATGCCCTTAAAGACCTGCGCACTCCTCAAAGGACTGAACATCTGGCCGTAGCTTTGACTGAGTGTCACGTTGTACCATATCGAGCCAAACACAAAAGGTCTTTGGCCTTAACGGCCCAGACTATTTCAGTACCTAGCACTTTATGGTTAAGGCAAATGAAGGGTTCTCAAGTCTCTTGTACAATAAAACCCCGGATCGGTGGGGAAGCCAGCAGCCTGGCGATGGCACCAAACGGCTGCCTGCGGGAATTCCAGACACACCCGGTGATCCAGAATATAAATAATTTAGTACAGTGATAGCAGTCCTCAGCAGCTCAACCGCATAAAGAGCGCCTTTCATCCAAATGTATGATGGGGCTGATTTCCGCCATCTTTTGCTGAGCTGCCACACCACCGTCAGCAAAATTATCCATCCGCATTACAAGCCAAAGTGCTCTTGCTCAACTGTTATTGTGGCATAACAGTTGCTGGACATTAAAAATGATGAAATTCTTGAAAACGGCAGGTAAATACAAATGGCGAGTAAAGAGTTTACAAAATAAAACATACGAAAATCAAAACAAAAGTCTATATACGCTGCAGAAGAGCCACATGTGGCATTTTCTGAGAGAAAGAGGAGGATCCTGGGAAGATGTTCAGCTGTAAATCTACAGATGACTCAGAACGTGTTTGAAGCAATTGTTCAAAACCATAACATTAAAAGATGAACATCACATGGGCACTTGCATTCCAGCGGAAGCTTGAGAGGTACTCACTATAACCTCAAAAATGTTGGAGGAAAAGAAAGTATACACAGGAATGAGCCACCAATGTTTTCATGTTTTAATTAAATTATACCTCAGGCCATTAAACTTTCCATATTTAGTAGGATTCTGATGAATAATGCATGCATGTAAGCAGGTTGAGGCTCATATGCCATGAACGTGCGTGAGGTGCATGTAAATGAAGTGAGATGATTGCACCATCCTACTCCTCACACAGGCTCACAAAACCAGCACCAGTCATCTTCAGACCAGACCAGAGAATGCATGATGTCATTTCGCAGCAGACGGCCGAGGCTGTCTAACAGAAATCAAGTGAACTTTTTCAGATTTTTTCATCAGCAGTTACCCTAGCCTGTTCGCCAAACTATCAACGCAATGCACAAGTTTGGCAGGCATAAATATTACGCCAAGTAGTTCACAAGTTATTCTTTTAACGCAAGAGTTAGGTCAAGGGTCAGTGCTAAGAAAGCATCACGTCACCCAAAGTGATTTATTTTTTTCCTGAGAATGCGGACATCAGCTAATAATTCGGAGGTGGCCGCGACTCCTCATTTGATTTCAGTTTTTTTGGCAGTATCAATCATAATAATGCATTAATTCCAGGTCCAGTCGCGGATGAAAGCCATGTGGAGGTATTGAATTGATTACGCGGTTCTAGGCTCTGCACTTATGAAAACAGCAGAGCACACTTGGCCCAGAGACGGCTTTCACGTTCACAGTGCTGATCCCATATTTCACTGTCAGCCAGCCATAGCCACAGGGGATAGTGAGAACATCTCCACCATGCAGATGATCAAGATGATAGATCTTTCAGTCAACTCAGGCACGTCCAGCCACTCCATGGGAACAACTTGGCAGCCAGCGGGCGTGGAGGTGATCCTTTCCAGATGTTTCAAGCTGTTGGTTTTGGCTAAACTTTGTGATATATTAAAACTTATCACGGCTGCGAGAGAGAGAGAAAGCTCTAGCGCTGGTGTCAGAGCGCAGCCTGGACTGAAGGGAGTGGAAGCACATGAATCCAGGAGACGAGCCTAATTTATTCTGCGTTTGTTTTAACGCCTGAGCACCAGCCTGACTGAAACGCGCGGTTAAGCGCCGTCGCGTGGGGCGAACAGTCCGTCTGCCACTTCCCGGCAAATTTGTTCCGCTAATGGAACATTCCAGTAGGTCAGGGGGTGAGTAAGCTTGCCTTTAGGAAGAGAGCAGGAAAGGTGGACTCAGCGTAGCCTAAGCTGCGTCACGTCGAACAGGTTTCTGAGTTCTGCCTGTTATCACAGCTGCCACTGCTTGCGCTCGTCTAGGGAACGAGGAGGTGTATGTTCCGTGTGGAGGAGGGGAGTGGTTCGTAGCGACCTCATCTCTCAGATACATCCCAGAAACCCCCCACCCCCCGCAGTTTCACAGCTCAAGTCTTTTTCCAGCCTGTGCTCCAGTTTGCAATGATGTCATCCCAGATTGAAAAAAGTATTAACAGGCCGTCGCTCAGCATACATAACTGGATTTGAAAAAGTAAACCACCATTCTCACAAAGTGGGAAGCGGCTCCAACAAATCATTAATCAGAGATGCCGCAAACGTAGAAAAGAAGAAAGTGTATATTCATGACATAAGTCCTGGAGCCGAAACAAGAGAATGATCTGGATTTAAAAAACATATGACTCACACTTCAGGGCAGGTTTCACCTTTTTACTGTATGAACACAATGAGAAAAACTGACCCACAATTGACCCACTAAAATAAAATAAATACAAATCTGGCAATTTAATACTTTCAGCAAGTTAAGGAAAGACATTGATAGAAATCAGAAGAACATATTATAAATATTTGAACATTAACTGTAAACATTCAATCAAGGCCAGCTCACAACCAAAACACAGTTAGCCAGCATACATATTTGAACCCTTAAACACCATAACATAAATCATTACAAGCCGTCTTAATTAGCCTATATATTCCACTTCAGTTCCTTACTTAATTGTTCCTTACCCTATATTAGCTTTTGTTCTGCAGTTTTACTCAGGGGATTTATAGCATAGTGTTTTGTTCTGGATGCAGTTAAAAAAAAAAATCAAAATGTTGCAACTCAGCTGAAAGGACTGTAAATGTTTCAGTCATTTCTCTGAAAACGCGAATAATCCAGAGAAGAAGGCGCTGAGGTCATGTGACCGTACAGTTTTCTGCAAGTCCATCTGCTCTTCATTAAACTAATGGGCCTAAGCAAAAACAAAATGAGAAAGTATCAGATTTGTTTTCACAAAATGTGTGCCTTCAGAATGGAAAGAAATGGAAAGGGTTTTTCAGCATCTGCAACATGAGTCTTTGCAGTGTCCAGTACTGTATGCAGTCTGACTGATGAAACCTTGTCTGAGCTTGCAATCTGTTTTCACTCCGAATGATGGGTGCATCTGATCCTGACATGCTTATCCAATGCAGTGTGGAGCATTTGGATAAATCCAACAAGGCTGAAAAAATAAGATACTTCTCAGTCAGGGATGCAAAGAACTGTTCAGATGGAAGAATTTGAAATGTGGCCCTGTATATAAAGGCCTTACATTCCTTTCAAATTCACATGATATGGGCGCTAATGCTCTGTGGGAGCAAATTCAGAGAAAGGAGGCAGCAAATGCAGCACTTTCGCTGTCCAAATACTTTCTTATAATAGTGTGTGTGTTGTATGATACTTGATGACTGTCATTTATTAGTATTTGCGAACCGCAATATGGCCACCCAATCACAGGGAGCAAGCAAAGCGTGTGAATTCCTTACAGCTGTACTCAAAGGCATGTTCACATTGGAACAGCCATGAGTGACTTAAAAGCCTTGAGATGTTGCTTATTTAAGTTGCATCCAAGGCTTTTAGAGGCAGCCATTGTACCAGTGGCAGCAACATAAGACATTCTGGGTAATAACTCACTGAGACATTGTATGTAATGTCAGTGGCATCAGGTGCTATCTGAAATGGCTAAGAGAAACATTGGGGGGGTATTAGGTATTAGGTATTGGGGGCGGGGGGGGGGGGGGGGGGGGGTGGATTGTCAGTGAGGCATTTTTAGGTATTAGGCTCGTTTGAGATAAACTGCGCCTCACCTGGAAAGCAGGCGGGATCGGTCGGCAGCCGCAGTGGGTAGTGACGGAAAGCTGCAGTCAAGGTGGATGGTTCCTGGCAGCCTTCAAAGGATATACAGGAAGTCAGAAATATTATAATAGATCCATCTGCAGGCTACCTGTAACTTGCAGACCATGTTCTTGCATAGCTGTATGTTTAAAGACAACGTGCATGCATTCATTATTACCAACCACGCAAGATTTTTTTCTTAACAGAAACAAATCACAGCACAACATGAGATTAGCACAACTTAAATTTAAACAGTACAACTACATTTAAAATTACCATACTTCTACAAACCGCAGTGTTTGTGGTTAATAATGGGTGGAAATGCCAGGGATGCCAGAGCTGCCCTGGACCACTTGTGATGAGAGCCCAGCGACTAGAAGGCACTTTTATATTTTTATATAACATTTATATTTTGCCAGAATATTGATATAAGAGTGTGCATTAATATCCAAAAACTAAAGGGATTGGATCAGGTGCATGTTTTGTGAATGAGTGGGATTGGGGGGCCCATAAATAGTCATTGCACCCGGGCTCATCATCATATGCTTCAATCTCTGGTTAAGAATAAGAGCCAACATCAGTTTTTTGATCGGGGGGCAGCCAGGCGTTTCCCATCAAGTGCTGATCCTTGTGGTCAGTGGAGGGAATCGATGGTGCTTGGCTCTATAAACTATGTCCGCCTTGATTTTGTGAGGTTATCATTGCCCATGTGTGTATGATGTCAGAGCAAGTCAGCGTGACGTCAGACACAAATATACCATGGATACAGCGTGAGGCGTTTGCCAGTGATCAATTCTACGCAGACCTGCCTCATCAGGACTGAGCATCTTATAGGTCATGGCAGCAGAGTGAGCCATAGTGAGGAAGGGGGGCAGAATGAGGCATTGTGGGAAATGGCAGCAGAATGGGGGATCGTGGGTAATGGTGGAGGAATGAAGCAATGTGGGCAATGGCAGCAAAATGAGGCCTTGTTGGTAATGGCAGTAGATTGAGGAATTTTTGGTAATGGCAGCAGGATGAGGGATTGTGGGCAATGATAGCAGAATGAGTGAATGAGGCATTGTGGGTCAGGGCATCAGAATGAGGTATTAAGAGTATTGGCAGCAGAATTAGGCATTGTAAGTAATAGCAGCAGAATGAGGCATTGGTAATGGTAATGACAGCTGAATGGGTCATTGCAGGTTTCGGCTGTAGAATGAGGCATGGCTGGTAATGGCAGCAGAATGAAGCATTGTAGTAATGGCAGGAAAATAGGTCACTGTGGGTAATTGCAGCAGAATGAGGGATTGTGGATAATGGCGGCAGAATGGTGCATTGTGGGTAATGGCAGCAGAATGGGGGATCGTGGGTATTGGTAAAGGAATGAAGCAATGTGGGTAATGGCAGCAGAATGGGGCATTGTGGGCAATGTTAGCAGATGAGTGAATGAGATATTGTGGGTAATGGCACCAGAATTAGGCATTTTGGGTAAAGGCAGCAGAATGAGGGATCGATGGCAATGATAGCAGAATGAGTGAATGAGGTATTGTGGGTAATGGCAGCAGAATGAGGCATTGTAGATCATGGCATCAGAATGAGGGATTGTGGGTAATAGCAGAAGAACAAGGCACTGTGAGTATTGGCAGCAGAATGAGGTATTGTGGATAATGGCAGCAGAGTGGGGCATTGTGGGTAATAGCGGCAGATTTTCCCAGCACTCAAAGCTCCTCTGTCTAACGAAAGGGCAACCATCCAGGCAGACTAATGGGATGTGTGTGATTGCATGTTGTTGTGAGTCATGCAGGCTGGTAAAATTTGATAATTGCAGATGTGGAGAGGTTCAGCGAACCTGAGCAAGCTGTAAACTGAGGCAATTTCATTTACAAGAGGCTCGACACCACTTGTATTACAAGCTTAGACCCCTATTTTTTTTTTTTTTTGAGAAATGCTGATCATGAGATATGGAATCAATGGCATAACCAGTCTGTGTGTGTGCGCATGTGTGTGTGTGTGTGTGTGTGCGTGCATGCGCAGGTATGTGTATGAGTATGTGTGCATGCGTGTGTGCGCATGTGTGTGTGTGTGCGCGTGCGTGTACTTCGAGTAGAAATTTGAATCAGCTAAAATGGCCGCAAACTGTGGCAGAGAACCAAGAGGGCTGATATGATACTTGGAGTGGCTTACTCAATATCATTTTAAGTGAAAAATAAAAGAAAACAGTTCTGTTGAGAGGACTGTGACGGCCTATAATAGAGACAATGAGAGTTTACATTTAAAAACTCCTGTTTCTGACAATCATGTGTTCTGTGGTCAAGATGCTTCCTCGTCAAACTGTACATCCACGGCCGTCTAAACAACACTTTCACAAGGATGCCTTTATTTTGAGCTCTTTCAAGCACACATTCCTCTGGAAGACAACACCAGTGCTAGAGCAAAATCTGTTTTTTTCTCCCCCATAGCCGTTGCTTCTGTCGAATTTTCCTTCACTGCGTTCAGCCAGACCATGTTTCTGAGCACTCAGTGCTTGGATTTCCTCTCCATTATCTGACTGGAGATACGATGATGATGATGCAAACAGTTGGTTCCTGCCTGCTGTATGTCGGGAGTCCCTAGTCTTTTTTTTGTAGTTTTTTGTGAGCGTTCTTTCTCTTTTTTTCTTGGAGCCTGTCCCAGAAGAAAATTCACAGAGCAGCCCCCCCCCCCTTTGACTTCCTAATCTGAGCTCCAGGAAGTCCTGGCACTCTGGGACACATCTGAAGCACAACTGGATTTTTTAGTGAAGGTTTGAAACAACTTTCCAACAGGCTGACAATTCACACAAAAAACACTATTCTCCCCAGGGAGTTCTAAGATTTTAAGCAAGCTGCTTTTACCAGCCATTTTCAAGTTTGAAATGAGGTGAATGAACTTAAAGGTGGTTATGCCGACACTAACCACTGTAGTACAGCGGCAGCCTGACTGTATTCCCTGTCCCGACTCAGTGCTGATCGCATGGCATTGAAACCGGCCGTCGGTGGGGGAGAAGAGCGCGTGCAGACCCAGGCGTTGGGGGGGGGGGGGGTGAGTTGGGTGGGCTATGGCAGCTGGCAATCATCAGGGAGTCAACAACTGGGTTTTAATGCATTTCCTTCTGTTATGAGCACCTCCAGACGAAAGGTGCCCTAGTTGCTTATGACTACAACTGTCCCAGGATGAAACACTGTTGCAGCTCCAGTTATACATGAAGAACGTGCTTAAACATGAATGTGTATAAGAGAGGGTGTAATGGTGTAGGTCAGAGTAACTGTAGAAAATCTCCAGTGTGATGGTCTCCCGGTACACCACGAAACATTTGGTGCCCAGGTGACGGAAAGAGCAGAGAATCAGCATACCCATGGATTGTTCTGGAGCCTGGACTGTGATATGAAACATACAGTTACACAGCAGCTGTGGGCTTTACAGAAAACTCTCTGAGAATGTTGTTTGTTTCTTTCATCTGAGCAGCCTTTTACTCTGACAGCATAGGCAGTCTAACATATAAATACATACATCTTTTTAGTATCATCCATTTTTGCAACACTTCCTAATTATGCATCGAAAAAAAAAACACAAACAGGTACAAACAAATACACAATTTTAGATTTTTTTTCTGTCATTATAACATAATGCCACGTGGGCTTTCAATCAGTTTACTCAGTCTGTAATCAGCCACCTAGCACACACTGTTCCACACTCCAGAAAAAGTAAATATGCTGAGTTCTGTTGTTTTTCCTTGGCTATCTAAGATGCTACTTGGTTAGTCCGAACACTCGGGCTTTGGAGCATAAAAAAGTAATAGTATTACACCAAAATTTGCGAGAAAAGACACACTGATACGCCCTGAGCCACAAAGCTGCTCTGTTTGGGTAATATACAGAGAGGACTGAAATGAGCAAATGATGGTCAGACAAGCTAGCAAGTGAAGGACACAGTATGGGGAGTGACATTGCCTTAGCTTAGCTTAGCATGACTTGGGGAGAATCATGGTCTGGTTAGCACAGAATAAACATTTATGGCACATCCCTTGACTGTGGAATGTTTTCCAGTGGTGACTCAGAGGTATTTAAAACACAACACCCCCTTGTTTCCTAGGGCTGATGAATTATACTTGCAGCACTGTAAGGCAATTATAGCAATGCTAACTGCTAAGGGCTGAACAGTGTGTATAGGACCCCAGGAGAGAGAAAACGGCATCTCTGAATTACTGCAGTGCTGTCTGCATTTAGTCCAGTGGGGGAGAACATATATCAGGCACCGTGTACCAAGAGGCAGACTGGCGTGTTTGTTTTAACTTATCTTACTTCCCGGATAATACTGTATTTCCAGACCTTGCAAGTCAGTGCAAGCCGTTCATGATTCTGCCATTCTAATTTACTTCCAATACATTTTTCATCTGTTATGAATCAGAAAGATTTTTTGAATTACTGCAGAAGAATGTAACATCTAATTCTGCGGAGAACTTTTATTTATATGAAGCCACACTAAATTTCTTTACTATGCGTGGTCTTAAAATGACTTCCTAGCAGTTCCAAGCAATTGAAATACATCATACTAGCACTATCATGTAGCAAGTTAGAAAACCACCACATCCCTCCAAGGTGAAAATCTGACATTCTCTTAAAAGGGTTTGGCTGTAAATTCTTTATAATATTGCAGATACTGAAAGCACACGGCACTTTCGTAATGCTGAGCTGCTCTTCTGTTGGCTGGCACAGCTTATTCAGACTGAGGGCAGAATGTCGTTTTGAATCTCTGTCTGATTCATTTCAGGTCTTCTGGGTGTAGTATAACGGCAGTCTCCAAAGCAGTGCAGACGAGTGAATGATGTAAAATATTTTCCAAATGATGGAACGATGAGCAAACTTTCCACTTCGGGCACACTCTGAAAGGTCTTAGCCTCACTTTGTAAACTGTATCTGATGAAATTACTATCCTAACTTCATCTGTAAAAAAACCACAAAATCTGTAAAATCTGCAACAGTTCTTCACTATTTAAACAACAACAACAACTTGACCTTCACCTGTTGTTTTGGAGTGGAAACAAAAGCGAATGAGAGAGTGAGAGATTTGTCTAGTATCTGGATTTGAGGCTCCAATCCTTACTAATGCACCATACAGCTGAGATGTAACATCTGCTGATGGCGTGCTCTCTCCTCAGGAAGTGTGCGAATCCCAAACAATGCACCATCCAGTCAGACTAGCTGACAGTGTAATACAAAGTATGCTTTCTAGTTTTATACTTCCTTATTAAAGAATTCAATATAAATGCTGTTTTCTGAGTATCCTGATGAAACAATGTGATTGCAACCATGCAAGGCTTCTGTTCGTGTTATTCTTTGGATATGCAGGCTGGGCCGGCATATGACCCTATTCAATTTTTCTATGGACACTTGCATGATTCAACACTTAACCCTTTAACTGCCTGCACAACCTTTTTGGTAGAGCAAATTTTGAGTCACTTTAATTGAAAGAGGGGTCGAACTTGACCGGATTGAGATATCTCTTACATTGGTTTGTGGTATGTTATGCTGAAAAAAGAAAATCCAATCAGTTAATTTTGACCCTTCTTTCAACTTCAGACAGTGACTCAAAGTTTGCTTCACCTTAATGTTGAGCAGGCAGTTAAAGGGTTAAGCAGCTGGTTCTCATGATAGGCCTGCAATAGAAAATATATGGTGAGCTTGTGTTAGAGGCTCAGAGCCAGAAATAAACATTAGAAAATATCTGTTGGCTTCCCTGCATTGGTGTTCTCACTGTTGAATGGGCCATATTTTCTTACGAAGTTGAAATTCATGCATCACGCATTCTATGCGTCCAATCCAGGTTCCAAACCCTGTTTCCCACAGCCTAGTCCCCGGTCCTTCCCCTCAGCTGTATCCCTCACCAGCACCCATCAGACCAGCACTGGTGCCCCCTGTGATCACTGCAGAGCCCGTTAGCTGCGGACTCATAGACTCTCAGCAGCTGATGCTAACACGAACTTGCCACCAGCAGACTGTTGCTGCACTGACTCTGTTAATAGCCACAGCTGAGCTGGACTGGCCATTACTTTGAGAGTGAAACGCTGTAGTGCTAACTCTTTACAGAGATTATAGAAATCTGGACCAGTCACGAGGGGACGGCCATAGTGCTGACTCTGTCTGCAGCTGATGCTAATATGGTTGCTCTGCTCCTCATTCAATGATGTGCTACATCCTTCAGCATCAGAAGATAATGTGAACTGTTCATTTGTGGGTTTCTGTAGTGCAGATTTCTTTAGTCGCCAATGCTAATCCATCTGCTAATAGACAGATGAGGTGCAGAGTTACTGTGGATACGAGCCTCAGAACTGTGAGTGAGCGTGACTGAGACAAGACTGACAAAGAGATCTGAAACTCGGACCTCCATAAGAAAGCATGGATAAAATAAGCATGATTATATACGCATTAGTATAATGCATAGTTTCATTTTTATATCCTGCCGTACTGTCTGAACTGGTCTGCAATTATGGGTCAGCTAAAAATAACATGGATGTAGTGGGATAAGATGAAGCAAATGCAGTCATAAATTAATAAAACATGTATAAGATATGTTTCCACATCCACATTAAAAGATAGCAATCTGTATTTAAGTAAAATTATTGGTCTCAAATACACACACACACACACACACACACACACACACACACACACACACACACACACAAGCGTGCGCACATACATCTCCACACATACACACTCGCACAAGGACAACATCTTAAGTTCAGCAGAAAGCTATACTTAACCACACTTAGTCTGTCTGTGTTCTTTCATGTACAGTAAGTACACCACAGCCTCTCTCAAATTAGATCACAGACAAAGTACTACTGGAGATAATCTGCTCCAAAAGTGCCGACAAGAGAAACTGTGTTCAGCAGGAGTACGTGCTCACCTCGCAGAATACGACCTACAGGTCTCCCTTTTTTGACTGTGTTCTACAATTAGCCACGTCATGCAGCAACTCTGAGCATCATGTTGTATCAAAGTTGCTTTTCTGTCATGTTCTGCACAACACAGTAGGGTTTGGTTTTGAGTAACATTGCAAATCAATGCATGGACCTTCTAAAGCACGGAGTTCACATGAAACTATTCGCAGAAATACGCGCAACTCTTGGGTATACACGACGCCATCAAAATTATAAGCTTGCTACCTGTGCATTACTGAACATTACTGAATTAAAGACCGCAGTGCTAAAAGTACTTAAGTCACAAAACGACCATTTTGAGAAAATTGAGAAAATAGACTGAGGTAACTATTAAAGATGTTTTCCCATCCTTACCTCACAGTGTGTGAATATGTGACTTGAGTGCTTTTAGCACTAGGCTCTTCAATTTTTGGCAAACATGCAATCAACACCAAAAAAAAAAAAAATTAAAAAATTAAAAACATAAGGTCTAGAGGAGCGCTTCGCTTTGACTCTTTATGTCTCCATGTCACAACACACTAGCTGGGAGACTTACACAATGATTCACAGACCAGCCCACAATTTATAATCTTTGTAGTGCTTATAGGCAAAAATTGTAATGTTAAAAGTAAAATGTTCACAAAGGAAGAGAGAGCGTGTATCAGTGGTTCTGTAGTTCGCATTACGGGGACCGAAAGATCTCATTCCCTAAGCACTGATGATGTCGCCAGATGTCTGATGACTCAGAAGGAGAAAACAGACGATGTGGAAATACGATCGGTGGGCTGAGACCTCTGCGGTGTGAAACAGCTTTATGTAGGAAGTGCAAATGCTCTCAAAGGTTGGTAACGCATTCACAGTCAATGTACGGACGAGTCCATAGCTAATACAGTCATTTCAGTAGCATGCAGTAAAATGCCATGACGTAAATTTTGACTGTTTAGTCATGAAGTCAATACAGCTATTTCTGAAAGAGGGAGTTTAAAATCGATCCAGTAATTTCTGAAGGAATCATTGCATCTACTATTCTACTTTTGTAGAAATCATTGTGGAGTCAATGCAGTTATTACTGTAGGAATCATCCCATAGTCAATGCAGTGATTACTGTAGAAATCATCCTATAATGGTCAATTCTGAAGAATCATTACATTCAATCATTGCAGTCATTACTGTAGCCAGCCCAAAGCCAATGAAGTCATTATTCTAGGAAGCAGTCCAGAAACATTGCAGTGACTACTGTAGGAATCAGTCCATTGTCACAGCAGTCATTTCTGTAGTTAATCATGAAGAGAGCCCTAGATGTTGTGTTTACACAAGCGTGTTCCGTCACTCTGTAGCTAAGCAGAAAGCACACACAGTAGAGACAGGATGCTTAGTTGTACAGCTGGGGCGCTTTGGCTGCCATTTTGAAGTTCTGGTAGAGATATAAGTGGTATTCCGTAATACTTTAGAATGTTGTGAAAGAATAACGCTGCAGTCATGTCTGCGTCTGTGTTTTTTAAGTCCTTGGATGGAGTGAGAAGGGACAGTGGTGGGAGGATCTCATTTTAGGAGCAGTTGAAGATTTACGTATCCAATCCCATCATTGCGCGGGCCTGTATGACTCCCACACAGCAGTTAATTCATATCTGATCTGTGTTATTGCTAAATTTATATCAAACAAAAGGGCTGTGGGGAAGGAAAGCATGAAAAATAGTCCTGTGATAAATTTCATTATAAAGGGGGGAGACCATTTGCTCTACCGGTAGTCGGAGCGAACTTTCTGACGGAGACGGCTGTGCATCGACAGCTGCTTCTGCCATTGTGCTCTAGGGCTGAGATACCATGAACACGACATAAATAAAGCCTAAAATGCTTTTTTAGTGTCTCAGTTGAAAGCTTTGAGGCCATTACTTAAAAATGACTACAGTTGTTTCGCGCAGAGGCACATTTTACTGGAAGATAGGAGGCAAGTTCTCATTTTTATTTTATAATTCTGGCGTTTATGTACCAAGCGCATCGAGATATCGAGCCTCACACTGTGTCACAGTTTACACCTGAGGTGAACAGCACAAATGCCTGTGCTCACCGAGACCACTGCTACAACCTGAGGAAAACTGTTCACTAGAAATGAGACCAAATAAATCTTTAATAAAATAGGTGAAGGTGTTTGGACTACAATACAGACATCATACCCAAAGCCACCTGAGAAAACACCCTATGATAAAAATTTATAGAGGTGTCGCAAATGTGATTTAACCCCTAGAGTGCTGAATAAATAGAAAAAAATATATATAAATGTAATTATCTTTTGCTGTTGTTGAAAACCTGTTGTGTGGCGACTCGCCACACGATAGGTTTTCAACGGCTTTGATTTTGATATCTCACATTATTCATCAACAATGGCAGCATTTAGCGCTGTAACGGTTAACCCTTTGAGCGCCGAATACATTTTCAAGGAATGAAAAATGTAGTTATCCTGAGCTGTTGAAAACCTATCATGTGGCAACTTGCTTTAAAGAGCTCCCGCAAGGGAGCGTGTGATTTTGATATCTTACATTATTGGGCCATTATAGTTGACCATAGCGTTGAAAGGGTTAAGTAACTATGTACAAAATGGGCCACCAACAGACATGGAAAATTTGAAGATAAAAGTAATTGAAACCCTTTTTTTTTTCACGCGGTACTAAGTAATGGTACGGGCCGGTTACAACCGTTCAATGAGCATAAATCTGAAATGGCTAAGACAGTTTTAACTCGACTGTAACCTCGATCAACCCTGATGGCTTAACCACATAGTCTCAGAGGCCCCCAGAGGAAACACTCATTAGAGAGACGGCGGTGTTTCTTTAAGGGAGAAAGGAGAGGGAACAGGCTCGTCACCGGCTGCTCATTCCCCTGGTTTTCCTGGCCTCGGTCCATTCGACACCCCTGGGAGGTGTGGACTTGCGTGTGAGAGAAAATTTCCTCTGCATATTGCAACCATAACCAACATGGCTTCAGGCTCTAAAAAAATAAAAAATAAAAAAATTCTGACCACTTCTAACCTTAGAGTTCTGAAGTGCTGTCCACATTCTGACAAAATCAGCGCTGCAGAAATGTTCTTTAACCCTTTGAGAAGCAATGTAGCTTCGGAATGTTCTGAACCCCTTCAGCTCTAACTTTCCACATAAGTTTTTCCTTAAGTAGATTAAAAGTCAGAAATTGAATTTTTTTTCATAAAGTTACGTTGTCCTACATATCTATTCTGCATCTGGCAGAGTGGGTAGCAAAGCAATAAGGTTGTGGGTTCGCATCCAGCCAGGAGCCTTTCTGTGTTGAGTTTGGATGTTCTCCCTCTGTTAGCATGGGTTTCCTTCCAGTTTCTGCCCACAGTCCAAGGACATGCATGTCAGGCTAAATTTGAGACTCTAAATTGTCCAAAGGTATGAATGTGCGACTGAGTCGCGTGTGAATGGTGCGTGTGCTGTGCAGTGGATTTTGCGAGCTGTCCAGGGTGTGTCCCTGCCTTTCGCCCATAGTCAGCTGGGATAGGCGCCAGCTCCCCCATGACCCCAGTGAGGAAGAAACAGTATAGATACAGGATGGATGGATATTCTGTGTCTGTTGGCCGCAGCATGCCCCAGTAGCTACATGACACTTAACATTGGGGGAAATATTCAAACCCAGGCAGCCACATTTTTATGGCCACAGCATTACATCAAATGGAAAATATGTAGATTTGTGCATCATTTGAGACACATTTCCCTGAAATTGAGCAGGACATATTTGGGATGGTGGAGACCTTGGATGCCCACAAGAATGTAAAATAGGCCTGAAGTCTCAAAGGTTTCAATACAGCTTCTGCACTCTACATACCCAATCCAGAGATCTGTAGTTTTTATGGGGGTAACTAAACTATTATGGAACAGTCACTCCCTGAGTGAACTTGAAAGCGACTATAATCTAGCACAATAAGATTTTAAAATAAAAAATACCCTATCTGTGGGGATGGTTTTGCTGGATAAATTGAAACAAGTCATCACTTTGTAGCGTCAGTTTGGTGAGGCGCAACAGAAGAAAGTTAGGAGCCCTGCAACCTCTCCTATCTTTTGACGGAACAGCAGTCCAGGCACATGCCTGGGGCTGCCATATTTTCCCCATCAGGTCAAGGGCACTGTCCAGGGCTTTTTGAGTCCTATGAGAACATTTCACAGATCACCTCCATAGCCAAGGTCAACCTCTTCCCAAACAATTACCAAAACCACACCTCTGGAACCTAATAACTGACCGTTTCAATACCATAAATAACTAAACCTTCTAAGGCTTGAAGCGCATTAGAAAAAACATATGCTATTTATCTAATGCGGTACCTGAGATTGTAAAAGTATGAAGACAGGTACTCATCTTTAATAAGTTATTCCATAATCACAGCCATTAATGTTGCTGGCATGACAGAGCCCACTTCTTTGGGAAGACTCCAGTAGATGCTGAAATACTGCTGGAGGGATTAATTTCCATTTCAGCTGCTGAAGCATTAGTAAGGCGGAATTGTGATGTTTGCTGATTTGGCCAGTCTCAAACCAGGCCTTTCAGGTGATGCCAACCGTGTTTGATGATGTTGAGGTCAGAGTTCTGCACGGGCTGTACAGGTCCTTCTAGAACTAATAAACCATGCAGAGGCCGCGCTCTATGCTTGCAGGCATTGCCATTTTGAATGGGAAAGAGCCTTCTCCTATTGGAAGCATAGAAACATTTGGAATTCATTCTATGCCACACTGTCAAGATTTTCCTTCAGAGGAACAAAGAGGCCGTACCCATATGATAAAAAACAGCCCTAGACCAAGGAGTGTCTACATACTTTTGGAACATGTAGCCCATAATTAAAGAGCTCCTATCAATCAGTCAGGGCCTTAGTCTCAACCAATATGGTGCTACTGCTCACAGCATGTTAATCCTGAAAATAATGAAAAAAGCACACTCTTTCACTGTTAAAACACTCTTTCACTGTAACATATGCCTTGCAGAGACATGGTGGACATGACGCATCAGCCCTTTCGCTCGAGGACTGCAGTTTAGGAATTTCAAAACTTCACTATTATATGAATTCACAGTAAAGTCATTAAACACCGAAAATGTGAGGAATGGCTGATTAGCATTAAAATACGCAAACATGATGAAACATTTAAATATTCTTGATAGCCGTATCAAATTAAACCCCACAGCGCTGCGGTGAAAAAGGAACTTAAAGAAAATCTGACTCACTGTTTCCACAGCCACACTCATTTTTAACCTCTAGATTCTGGCTGGAAAGGCAAATCTCCAAACACTGAGGAAAGTTATTTTCATTTAAAGGGGGGGGAGTGATCCATAAAGAGCACATTTAACTTTTTCCTCTCCAGCCTGTGCAACCCAAAGAGGAAGGCGAATAGCCCACTTCATTCTTATCAGTCTTCTATACTGGCAGCCACTCATTTACCCGAACAAGAATGTGCGTAACGATGCCAGATCAAGGTTTGCTCGTCGCCGCTTATTCTAGTAGGAATTATGTCGCGTGCGCACCGAGTTCGAAATCCAGTATGCACTCGGGCGGTACGGCCATTCTAAGATAGGACGGGTAGTAGCGACGTTGCAAACTCAGCATTGGGGTAACTGCTCTAATGGGCTCGCAGTTTTCTGGCGTGAATCTGCTGTTTAAATTCATTGGAAGACCAAAGGTTCTGCAAAGCCGAAAATCAGCGGAATCCCGCGTTTAAAATCATCATGCAGATTACAGGGGGAAATATGCCTACTCATTCAACGAAAGAACAGGGATACGCAGTATATGTTTTAAATGTTCACGTAATTATACGTTCGACGCTTTGTTGATTTTGGTGCGTTGTCAGCCAAATTCAGATGAGATGGTCTTCATTCTTGCTGTCTGAGCGTGCAAAGCATCATTCTGTTACACCTTCATTTAGAACAGGCGCACCTACTTGGCGTTGAACTAACGCGTAGGTTGATCTGAACGGCACGACACTGAGCCGGGCAGGCGTGCAAAGATGTTTCAGCTGTCAATCTGGGCTAATGCACTTAAAACGCAAAAAAAAAAAAAAAAACCAGAGG
The DNA here is from genome assembly GCA_029721435.1 of Gymnothorax reevesii. Lineage (NCBI taxonomy): Eukaryota > Metazoa > Chordata > Actinopteri > Anguilliformes > Muraenidae > Gymnothorax > Gymnothorax reevesii. The sequence continues at coordinate 13,945,079 of CM056587.1, read as the reverse complement.
ATCCTACTCCGCTGTTTGCTGTGCTGCGGATTGTTTATTTTGGCTTACAAAAGCGCCATTTCCCTCTGGAACTTGAATTCAGACTTGAGAACAAGTTGGACGCGGCACAGCTGGTTGGCGAACACCTATAGGCGATATAAAGAATAGGCTTCCGCCTAATAACCAACATGATATGTTTCGAGTGCCCTTGACAAGATTCAAATAATGCTGCAACCTTGCTGGGCTTTTGGCTTCCCTGGTGTGCCCATAGAGTTAGATTGATTTTTTTTGTTCACAACAATTGTATTGATTAAGTAAAATATGTTTGTTAATCATCAGTCAAGATGCAAACGAGAACAGCCTGTGGCGGCAGCTCCGAAAATTTCACAGCGGGAAAATCTTTTCATGTCGTCCAGGGCTGTAGCGGTTCACGCAGAGGGTTTTTGCATTCAGGTCTACAAACTAACGCTTACGTAGTCTGGAAAATGACAGAACATAATACCTGGCTGTCCGTTTTTTGCATGTACCTCGAGTGAATTGTTTCTGAATCTCTTGGCTGTCTTGTCTCTGGGAAGTTTAAACTTTCTAATGCCCTTACTTAACTGAAGTTAATTGTTATATATATATATATATATATATATATATATATATATATATATATATATATATATGGGAAAATAAATACGCAATTACATGTTGCGCACGGGCTCGGAAAAGTTTGTACGGTAAAGATTATCATGTGGATGCTCAGGAGTGACACCTGGTGTTTGTTAGTGAAATAGGTCCAAACATCGTGGGGCTACTGGGTGAATTCGATTGAGAAAATATTTTTCGTTGTAGGAATGATATTTGTGAAACACAGAGAGCGTTCCTAGTGAGGACTGTAGACTGTCCTGGTTATGAAAATAATATATCGAAGCAAATAGTTTTAAATATGCCTACCTCTAGTCAGTAATTACAGGAACTGAATTCATGCTCAAAAAACACAGACGGAGGCATCTCCAGATTACGTTTTCAGATGCGTAAAGACTAACAAAAACATTGCATCGCTCCCATTAAAAGGCCTTGATTTAAACAGTCTGCTGATAGACAGGAACAGAACGGATGAGTGAGGAAGTAACAACACATGTGTTAACAAAATATTTGTTCCTTATGTTTTTGTCCCTGAGGAAAACAAGAAATGTTTGCTGAAAGTTTGGCTACTGTCATCGCTATGAATCAGGTGTTTACAGGACCGCCACTTTTGCGCAACGCCCAAAAACGGATGTGATTTTTATGCAGTTGATGCACAAGCAAGAATATTATGTAAACTGTATGTCACCTGTGGCTCACGATTCGTGTGTGTGTGTGTGTGTGTGTGTGTGTGTGTGTGTGTAGGCGATGACCTGAGCTGCACGGAGAACGGCGAAATATACGCGAATAGGGACGTCTGGAAGCCGGAGCCATGTCGGATCTGTGTGTGCGACAGTGGAACCGTTCTGTGCGATGAAATCCAGTGTGAAGAGGTTACAAACTGTGTGAAACTGACCATTCCGCCGGGCGAGTGCTGTCCCGTGTGCGACTCCAGCAGCACCGGCGGGAATAGGCCCGGTAGGTCGTTACTTCAGCATACTTGATACCATAATTCACTTCTGGGTGAAGAAGAAGGAAAAAAGCTTTTATTTTTGGAAAATATACATTTAAATTATAACTTTGTATCTTTTGTTACGCACGGGCTGTACCCTTCCATTTAAATTCAAAAATATGTTGACCATGTAATCTGAAAATTACTGACACCTGGAGGCATCAAGTTTGACTCATCATTCTTGCATGTACTTACACTTGATTTTTATCATTTCAGATGGACGAATATACAAGGTGAGGTGCAGTCTTAACATTTAATTTCACTGGTGGGGTTCTTTCAGTTTTAAGATGGGAAGGTTGTTAAAGTTCAATCGTGACTGAATTCTTTTGAATTCTAGGGTCAGAAGGGAGAACCTGGGGATGTGCCATATGTAAGTAGCTGCAGTTCTATAAATGAGTTAACTTGCTACACTTCCATGTTTTGTGTGTAAGGTTTCTCTATAAATGCAGTGGATGCTTGTACTGTACTGGCCTTTGTATCTGCCTGCTGTGTGGTTAGTCTTTACAGGGTCTCCTCTGTTTTCCAGATTGTCGGTATAAGGGGTCGGCCTGGACCCATGGTAAGCCTGAATATATTTTTTTCTGCCAATCTGAAATATAAGTGATTACACTGCCGAAAAATACCTAATTCAACTGTGTAAAACATTTCCCATAATTGCAAATGGAAGTTTACATGTAGTTTGTGACACTAGGTGGCAATAGAGTTCCACTATGTGTATAACACTTCACAGTTTGCTGGAGGATTGGGTCTTAACGTGAATGAATAAATAAATAAGTGGGTATTGCTTTAGCTGTATGTATGTCATGTTATTAGCATTATAAATGCTTGAAAAATTGTTTCATTTTCAAATGCTTCATGAACTGATGATGCATGAAAAGAGTAAAACATGGGTGACCTTCATGATGGATTTTGATTTTGATATAAATAGGGACCCCCTGGAGCTGCAGGGTTTCGAGGGGACCGCGGACCGAAGGGGAGGCCGGTAAGTGCTATGGAACATATGTGTTCCTGTAATGGACACTTCCCATACAATGGAAGACATTACCTTCAGACTGCACATTGAGTACTGTCACAAAATGTCCATTTTGAGTAAATTAAGAAAACTAACTTTGGTGATTATAGAGGACATTTCCCCCTCCTTACCTCTCGGTGCGTGAAAATGTGACTTGAGAACTTAAAGCACTTGGTTCTTCATTGGTATTAGGCAATTTTCTGTTGTATTTTACATATAGCATATTGTCTAACAGAATGTTGGATAAATCCTGAGCAGACTATTTTCCATGCATAATAAAACAAGCAAAAAGTCAAGAGAACCTGAATATGTGATTGTCTGAGGAGGTTTTGGAGTAAAAGTTTGATCAGATGATGTGATGAGAAGTATGTGCACTGTAATCTGGTGCTATAACGTGACTGGAGTTCATGTGCTTCTCTCAGACTGTGACTCGTGGCAGCCGTAGTGCATTCTGCATTGCGAGGGGTGCTGTACGGGGGTTGCTGTGGTGAAATGGAAACAGGTGTAGTGACAGATGTCAGACTGAACTGGAAAGTTGATTTTATTCCAGTGTTTTTTGATTCTACATTTCAGTTCATCTCGGGGCTCGGGTTGAAGAAAAGGCCCTCATTACCTGTTATCCACTGATGAGTTCTTTACCCTCAGCCTTTAAGTAGTACACAACACTGCAGCCGGTGCAAACGTTCCTCGCTCAGAAATAAAGTGCCACAGAGGAAGAGAATTGTGACCTTGCATAAAAATGGCAAATCATGGAATCATGTTGAGCAGAATGCTTGTCATAATTCAGATGAGTTCAATCAATTCAGCAGTAACAAAAAGGGCAGAATTTCACCTCAAGATGGAAAAATCGCTTTAAATTCTCATCACTTTTACCAAGAAAGCAACTCACCATTAAGTCTGGCAAATGCTCTGAGGAAATATTCAGCTTTTTCATGCTGAGCCTCTTGTAGATGAGAATAATGGGCTTTAAATCGCACCATTAATAGTCTATGAGTTCACACAGAGAGCAACAAGGAAGAATGATGCAATCATAAGAAAAAGCTATCAATCACTTTAAACCGCTGCCTTCCATAATATGGCTAATTTACTATTTGAGTGTAAATGCATGTGGGGAAATAGATGAAATGCAGAGAAAGGATTAAACTGTAGACCTAAACGCAACTTAGTCGTGCACCATGTAGTATAACTGCCGTGAAAGGGTTAAAGTGTTGAGTCCGTCATGTATTGACCCCTACTGTCACTCTGTTTTGTGAGCTCACTGTATAACCTTTGCCACAGTCCAAAGAAAACCCATGAACAGCATTTTGAGGAACAAATTAATATTACCGCTAAATTTTCTCCATGCATTCCTGAGGTATGTAGTCACCAACAGACCTTAATGTGGGGCACCGCTACATGGAAAAGTCAACATTTTTCTCTGATTTGTAAATGCAGCTGCTTAGTATGAAGTCATATATAAAATAATTTCAAACATTAAAGTAACAGGAAGTATGAGTGGATCTCTTAATTACAGTAAAAAAAAAAAAATAGCAGGAAAAACTAACATTTTTTTTTGCCCAAAAAAAATGGGGGCATTTGTAGTTCAAGTTTTCCCCATGCAAAGAGGCCATTTATCCTTGAACAATTCCACAGGGGCCTGATGAACGCAACCTCTCTGTGTAACTGAATCTGTGAAAGTAACCTGTGGGAGTTATAAACATTAGCACAGGGAGAGAACACAGCGTGAGCCCCATGTGGAATATACCATTTATCATTTGTCAAACTTAACCATACAGTAACACCATGGCACTAAATTACAAGTTTTTGTTTTCATTATCAAGATATCCTACTGCTAATAATGATACTTGAAATTTAGGAAGTTTTAAATTTAGTTATAAAGACCATAGATTATTGGACTGAAAACTTCACTGCAAAAAGTGTCTGTCAGGACAAGTCTATTAATCTTGAGACTTAACATCCTAATTTTTCCCTCTAAAAGTAGAAAATATGACTTCATTCTAAGTTGTCATGCGCTAGACAAGTAATGTTTTCTTATTCCACCGGAAAATACAAAAATGAGTCAAAATTCTCTCACTTTATTGGCAAATTTTAGTCCTACTGAAATAAAAGGTACTAGAAATAAGCGTCTAACTCTTAATACAAGATTAAAATGCTTGGTAAGATGTAATCATTTTAGATTTTTTGCAGCATTTTGATTGTTGCGAGAAGATGCCCGTGAGGATAATTGAAGTACTGATTACTAAAACCCCACAAGTCAAGTCAAGTCAAGTGTGACTTATGGGGTTTTAGTAATAGGTGCTTCAATTGCAGCCAAGTTTTTTCTACAATAGTGTTTTAGCCTAGCATAGTGGTAAAAAATACATTAGTGTGTTAGCCAAGTATATTGATAACAAACACACAAGTGAGATAACCCACTGTATCGGTGACAACACACCTGCACTATACAGAGTGAGTAAAAAAAAAAAAACCACTGTACACTTTTAAAAAGTGCAATTATTATATTCTGTAGCAATGTATACAACGTCTTTTTATATGTACGTTTTCACCAGCTCTTTCTGCTTGTTTTGATATCAGGTTGCACCTTGTTAGATTAAACTCATGACTGCTGTGGAACAATTTGAGGAGTTCAGTGAAATTTCACTTGTGCCAACTGATCAGGCTCTGATACAAAGCAAACAAAAAAGAAATTCCCTCTGTGAAGTTTCAAGTCAACATTAAACATTTATGGCACATTAGGAAACTGATACCGAAAACTCCGCAGCGCATTTGTAACGTTCTGTGATATTCAGTGACCAAGACGGCCCTTTGCCTGGGGGTGAACTGTGGACGCACCATGCTTGGCAGTGCCAGGTCATTATGACCAATGGACAGGCAAGATTTATATGCCTGTTTAAGTTCAAATGACTATGCATCCTGTTATGACATGCATGGTCAATTTCATATACAGGCCTGGGCAGTTGGCACAAGTCAGATTTCACGTGAGTCCCTTAATTGTCCTCTGTGCAGTCAGGCCTGAAACCTAATGAGGTGTAACTGGTACCAATATCAGCGGCAAAGCAAAAGTGCAAATATATGTTATATACATGTATATTGCTACACCATCACAAAATGACCTGTTAAAAACTGTTCAGTTTTTTTTTTTGACTCTCTCTGTAGTTGTGTATAGTCGGCACAAGCAACAATGAGGTACTAGATAATCTTTGCTCAGTGGCAAATCTTGATAACTGACATTTTCAGTGAATTGCGTGACTGAACAACATGAGCACTTGCCTTTGACAAACCGTTGTGTGCATCAGTAAATGCCAGAGGTGGTTTATGTTTAGAAAATCCAGGTTCAGAGAGAAAACGCCTGCCCATTTTTTTTCCCAATGACAAACGTTGGCTGATTACTACAGTTCTTCAGCCAGGCAGCAGAATTGATTTGTTAAATAAGCTGACTGCCATCGTGAGTTAGAGGAACACATAGCATGACTGTTACAGACGGGCTAGAGGGGGAGCCAATTTTAGGATTGTCAATAAGCCATTAGGGCATGTTTATAATTAAGAGGGTGAGGAGAAATGGAGGAAGGATTGGAGAACCTGCTGTACCTAATAATTTGGCTCTCTAAACCTAGAATTTATTTTAAGAGGTTATCGTAACCTCTTTTCTTACAATGAGTCAGCCCAAAATGAGAAACCCTCAAGCTATATAAACAGCAGAGCAACTACAACTGATGGCACTAGGGGAATAATGAGCCAATCAACCAATTACCAGGAAAAACCTGCAACTCTGCTAGAACCAGTTAAGCACACATGCTGGGTATGACGATGACATTGGATTGTTCAGCCCCATACTTTACACCTCTGGTGAATTACTGTGAACATGAGTTTTCAACAGTTACCGAATGTAATGATATTTCCTCTGAATGCATTGAGTGGGCTGTTATCAGTACAAAAGCAAATCCATGCACCGACACCGCATTCAGGCAGAGCGACCACGCCATCTCTGAAACGCCTCTGCTGCACCTTTAGTTTCTGTCTGAATGGTGCAAGACATTTATAAGGAATATTAAAGTGAGCTGTTTCTCATACACCTCAGGAGGTGTTTCAGCGCCATTGAAAAGGAGTAGCTGATGCACTTCTGCATCTGTGTGAGTAGGATAACCCGGCGCTGCTGGGCAGTTTTAAGAGACGACATCAAGACAAGGGAACAAGAAGATGTGATTATGCATAAAATGCACACATTAACTGCCAAGCTTACAAACCCAAGTAGTTACAAAATTACCAGCATATTTCTTTCTCATATACTACAATTTTGCTACAAGGCCTTTTTGGGCTGCACAAAGTCTGAAATATAAATCCAATCTATCAGACGTTTTAAGACTAGTTGACTTTATTTTCTGCTTTTAATCACTTCTGACGGAAGCATATTAAAATTGAATAGTAAAATGTGAATGTCGAGCAGAAAATAACATCAATGACCCTCCTAAAAATGTTTAATTCCAATATCACGAAGCGAGCGATATTGCGCATCTATTCGGATTCGGATGCACATCTATTTGCGCATTGCTGAGGCAATGACTCCACCTTTCCAGTTGAGGTTTGAATGCTTTAAGATGGAGAAAAGTGGCAGTTGCTATGCCAGTTCAGTGCTGTATGAAGGGCGTTATCCCAGCGATTTATGACCGCGCTGACGCACTTCAGCCACACCTTTTTCAATCTGAATACAACAGGCCACGCCCCACTCCTCAGCCATTCCAGTCAGAGTTTGGCCCTTTTCAGAGTTTAACAAAAAATTAATAATAATAATGCATCAATTTTATATAGCGCTTTTCTGCTTACTGGGCACTCAAAGACGCTTTACATGGATACATTATTCATTCACTCACACTCTGATGGTGGTAAACTACGTTTTTGTAGCCACAGCTGCCCTGGGGCAGACTGACGGAAGCGTGGCTGCCAGTATGCGCCTACGGCCCCTCCGACCACCACCAAACATTCATACACAGCCATACAGGAGTGTTCCTATATTGCATGTTTTGTGGGTGGGGGAAACCGGAGTACCCGGAGAAAACAGAATTGAAGAGCGAAGTCACATTTAGGGAGCACGATATTGGATTTTTGACTGATATCAGATATGCCGATATTTTACAACTCATTTTGCCGATAACCAATATTTTTCTCCTGACACCGAGATCATCTAGGTTCTGTAGTGGAATTAACATGCAGAATTACTCTGCATACTCTTTATCATGTCGGCCCGCTGGCAAATGCAAACGTAAGACTAAGCTGAAAATGATGTAACATCAGTAATCATTCCTGCAAAATAAGAAAAATACTTCAACATACGTTATGTAAAACATGTCTTATTTATTCATGACTATCGTTTTTAAACAAAACAATTAAGATACTTGCATGCTATCCTACTTAAAACAGACTTGGATTATGCTCTATCTGAGACAATTATGATAATACCCCCAGGGCAAACTTGGCAATTTTACATAACCTCTATTCACAAGGAACATGTGAAAAATGCATTGCACAACTGTACAGCAATTCAGTTTTATTTCATAAATCAGCCTGCTGCAGAGGACAACGATTATTTCTCTAGCAAGACATAAATATAAATAAATATATATATATATATATATATATATTTCAGGGCATTATACATATATATATATATATATATATATATATATTTGGAACTGCTGGATAGATAGTTTGCGCAAGTATATTGAGCAGTTTGCACATCAGGATAAGCTGAGGAGTTTTATTCAGGCAACTCCTGAAAAACAGGGATTGGAATGAACTCATCCGTAGTCTAAACCATGTCCGGCTTGCTTGCCAATATTCAATAACTGATCCTGGTGTGTCATCTAGAGATAGAATATTGTAACTGCGTGCATAAATTTGCAGGTCCACGTCTCACAAAGATGCCCTGCCGAGCACCGTTGTTACTCTCGAACGCGCCAAATCCGTAAATGATGAATTAAATTCATACTTTAATTTGAAACGAGTAACTAAGTTGCCAATGTCAAAGTAAGAAAGTGAAAGTATACTTTTTTATCTTTTAAATATAGTAGAGTAAAAGTAAAAGTCCAGGTTTTAAAAAAATCTCAAGTAAAGTACAAATCCTCTAAAAAAACTAGGCTACTTAAATAGACTGCCTATGCACCTTTGAAAACGGGAGTATCATGCACCCCCCCCCCGGAGAAAATCTCACTCTAGCCTGCATTCAAAACTTGAGAGCCATGAGACTTAATTCTGGCGTGTCCTGGCTTCTTGATGAGCAGGCCACGGCATTGTGTAGCACCATTGTGGGTGTGTCGAGTTTACCTTATTATGCAAAAACACTGTATTTAGAGAGCTACATGCTGCCACCTAAATTGGCGCTTGATCCTGTCAGATTACCCAGTATTGCTGAAATAAAAAATAAAAAAAAGTGCCTCGCACCAATTTTGGGCAACCTCCCGGACGATAAACGAAAGTTTTTTTTACTTGGCTTTATTGTTAATTATATCGGCGGATATCGGCGGAATGGCCGATGTCCAATACTTAATTTTAAAGTGAATATCGGCCGATAACGTGCTGACAGTATCGTGCATCCCTTGTCATATTTTCACACACTGTGAGATAAGGTTGGGAAAACGTCTTTATGATTGCTTAAGTTAGTTTAATCAATTTTATTCAAAATTGATATTTAGTGACTTGAGTATTTTTAGCACTAGGGTCTTCAATTTCTATCCGAGCAAACATTAGCACCAGTCCTCTATCGCATCATTAGCCCATGGAATTAAAGCACAAACTGGAAACACCATAATGCCACATGATTACTGTTTCCCACATATTCTGTCTCGTCCTTCAGCTGCATTTAAATTTCCATCAACTTCCTTTGAAACTGCACCCTCTGAAATGGTCAAGATCCATTTTGGCTTCGCTCCCTTTTAGCGAATTACAGAGCCTCATTTCACTCAAACATCTGTGCTCCTGTTGTGATAATTCAGCCAATACGGTCTGTGTTAAAAAAGGTTTTGGATAGCATCTCTGCTTCCTGTGGAGGCCAGTTGTTGCTGTAGTTCAGAGCTTTCCTTGTAACTCTCATAACTTTGGAAGTCGGCCAGGAGTGTTGGCAGTCAGTAAGGTAAGAGTATAGTTTGCAGAAGACAGTGGTGTGCGAGGGGAGGTCTCTCAGTGTCTGCCTGGCTTCTCTGTCTTTTAGAGTGAAACAGAATATCATCCCTCACTTCTGATTGGCCTCACTGTGCTTTGGAGTAGAACAGAGCGTTATTTATCTGATTTTGTACATCAGTTAACTTCATATGTTGCTGCTGATGAGACTAAATAGTAGCCATAGTAACAATATGTGTATTTTTTTAAATCAGTTACTGGTTATCTTCAAAATGTCTTCAAATGCAACAGTAATTAAAACATTTTTTTTTCAATGATAAATGCTTCTGGCTGGTCAGAGAAATGTTTGTGACTGGTAGATTAGTTGTAGCCATAACACTTGCTGTCGACCCCTGGCAGATCTGGAATTTTTGAATCGGAAATTTACTCCCTTCGTATACAGAAAGCCATGTTCATACTGTGAATTTTTTTTAAATGACCAAGTGTCCAAGTTTTCTTCTGAACTCGGAGGGCAACGTATCATGAAGATGAACTAAAGAACTTCATTAGGTCGATGAGAAAATCGTGCTATCGACCTCAAACCATTGTCTGCATTCCCGCACGCTCCATTTATTTTGGACCAGGATTAGCTTCCATTCAGCTCTAGGTGTGTAAACAGCTTTCATGGCGAGACTGGGGATAGCCCATCTTCATTTTTAGTGTGCTTAACACGTCGCCTTTCAAATTAAAACAAGTCTGGCCTGATCCATGTGCATTCCTCCTCCTTAGCTCTCACAGAATATGGCTCCCTTGCCACCTGATAACAAACACATAACCGCTGATTGTTTAGAGATACCCAGGGAACAACAAAGTGATTTGATTCCCTCTGTAATCAGGCGGAATGTCTACACTCCAGACCAAAAACATGACCGGAAAATGACCTTCTTGACTAAGATAGAATTTGAAACCTGGATTTTATGATAAGCAGATGTGCCGCTCTGTCAAGGTTTCAGATCCAGTCCGATATAGAAGCATGTTTAGCAAGTTTTAGTGACTTTTTGTGTTGTAGGCTCGTGTTTCCTCCATTCATTTCATCAATCAGCGATTAAAAGTACCTATTTATGGTTATATTAATCTCTGATTCATGTCATTTCTGCCGGCTATTGTCTGTAATCATCCATAGCTGACTACCTGGCTTAGTCCTTTCTGGTTTCAAGGTCGAGTGCATCTAGATGCAATATTGCCAATTAACCAGAAAGACAGGTGCCAATCATTCACATTAGAAACATGTCACTGTCAACATCCTATATGTTTGCAGTGGACATTCTCACCCCAAAAGCGTCATATATTGATATTTAGGCATATTCCCTGGTGTAACAATATGAGGAAAAGGGAGTCCTTTCGTATCATTTTTTGGTGTCATAGGGATCCCATATACTTCAATACTCAGCTGCCAGTGTCAGTATTTGATGACAACGGTATAAAGAAAAAGACCGGCTGGGACTCTCATGACAAGGCAACATTGCTCAGCATTGCAGCACTACTCACCCGTATAGTATGGAGTATAAAAGAATGTTCACCCCTGTCCTAATCTCTAATCAATGTAATAAATTAATAAAATTGTGATTTCCTTTCCTGAATCCTAATTTAAACCCAGCAAACCTCTGCATCACCGCTTAGGGAGCGAACAGCAGTACCAGTCTGAGACAGAATGAATGTTTCAACTTGTGACTATGGGGATGAACTTTGAACTCTCCTCAGAGTGACATCTTGTTGACTGTCTTTAGGGTCCACGAGGTTCACCTGGGTATGACGGGGAACCAGGAGTCCCAGGACAGCCAGGAGAACCAGGACCTCCAGGACAAACCTCACCTCCTGGGGTAGGCTATTATAAACCTTCATTAAGCCACAGAATGATGAATGACCGCGTTGTTTAACACGGTGCGTAGTCACTCTCTCACTTGCCTCATTCAGTCACTGACTCAGGTATTACCAAACTATACCACTGTTTTCATTCACTCACAGGCTGACAAACGCACTCTCTCACACACTCACTCACAGTCACTCAGTCACTCATTCATTCAATTATGTTTAATTCACACAGGAAGCATTTTTAGGAGAGTTTTTGGCATCTGCTGCATGTGCATTTGTCGTAACAGATACACATTTCCATTTTATTAAATGAATCAATTCGTACTGATTGGAGACC